>JAHQIW010002477.1:165000-382982 GCA_019055375.1 Parelaphostrongylus tenuis
CAGGTAAAATAAGTTGAATCCCCATCTACGATCAATGGCTTATTGGCCAACCATGTACGGCTGGCTGAAGCAGACACGTTCGATGACCCGGGACCTTCGATTTTTCGGCATATGAACGCGTAGAGAAGTGTCGTGTCGGCAGTTCAGGTTGTCGACTCACGCCCACGCACGTGAATCGGCCAGAGAGGCCATTGATCGCAGATGAGAAATTGAGTTATTTCACCTGCTGCGCTGCAGAGAAACACTCTTTTCAGGATATAAGCACAGCGTTGGAGTCAAAAACGATTACGTTGTCGAATGATTTCTAACAGTCCAAATAAAGAGCTCTGTCCGGCGTGAAATATGCGTGTCTGAAGCCAAACAGTCTCTTCCTGTAGCAATGTCAAAGAAAGTCTTCTTTTATTAATCAGCGACGCGGGGCTCTAGCCTCAATTCTTAGCTTTCGCATGGTTACTAACAATCCTATGAGGAGTTCCTCTCCAAAAAATGAGATTGGTTTTTGTTGTTCCTCATAACTGAATTTTCCCGATTGTTAATCACCCTCAGTAAGCATATCGTGGGATTGTTACAAAAAATTCTTCGTTTGTTCAATTTGAGTAAGACGATTCTTCGCGAAATCCTTCACTGCCCTAAGATTTTCTCTTTGCGAAGGTATGTTTCCAAAAATCCATGCAATTTGTGGTTTCCACTTAGCTTCGTACTCTTCATTGCAATTTGTATTTGATGGAACACATTTCTAAGCGGTTGCTTTCCAAAGAGGAAATCGGGATTTGAAGCGGAGGTTATGGAACCGAGAGATTCTAACTAAACTTACTCTCTATTGAGGTCATATCATAGAGTTTTTTTATAAGTCGTATCCTAGTTTATTATAGGGGATTTCGGTGCATTACACTCGCAGATATCTTGGGGACATTTCTTCAGATTAGACTGCTTCAACCTAGAGATTTCCAAAAAATTTTCCGGCCCATACCGATGTGGATTCTTCAAATCTTCTGGAAAAAATCTGCTATAGTGGCATTCATTTTTAGTCGTGTTAGGTTTGTTTCAATGGAACTGAATTTTAATTTCCTTTGCTTTCTAGCAAATCCAGAATGTTAGTGCAGAAGCTGTCTGAGCTTCTTATGCAAAGAGTGTAGTAGTTCAGCACGAAAGTCAAGCCCGTCGGCAGGGAAGTTGTAGTCATCGATCCGGTCCTCCTTTGCTTGCCAGTCATGTGAGGGAAAATTTTTATTGGACGCATTCATACCATGCTCAACCTTAGTCTTTCTTCTTGGACAATGACAGTTCAGTTCCAGCCTATGGCTGAACGAAACTTCGTAGGCGGAAGGTGGCAATCAATTTTCGCACAGAGTCCACTCGTCACTGAGATTTCAAGAAAGCGCGATTTTATGTCTATGAGGGTATAATAGATTTCCACCTCAGTGGTACCGCTGAAAAACTCCTGAGTCCACTGGAATTTTTTCGCTTTCCAAAAAGTGAATTTCCGTGGAAGATGCGTTCTGTGGGCGGATATACTCCACGACGAATTCTGTTCTTCTTGCGTTTTCCCATTCCAAGCTTCCCTATCCTATATTACTGTAGAACCGCTGCTAACCTAGCAATGAAGTCTTTCACAATGTATATATGGAAAAACTTTTTGCAGCGAATGATTTCCACTAACTTTATGTAAAATGCGCCCACTCTCTTATCATCAGGACAAGTTAAAGGGTAGCAGTCAATGATACAAACTTCCTTTTGCAAGGAAAGCTGTTGGCGAAAAATGACTAGGCGTCGTATGAGGATTGTGCTTGGAGTGACTAGATTTTCATTATATTGGTGTCCGACAAAAGGAGCGCTTCCGACCGACATTTGGTGATAAGAACTTTCCCCGTCAGCGATAAGTGTTGCGTCATTTTATTATCGCATGTCGATCTTCCTGTTTTTTTGCTTCTGTCGGGCGATAACATGGAGTCTGATGGGACCAACGGTCTCAAAAGGGAGTAAAATTTACGCCCGACGTGACCGTGTGGTGTGATAGGTGCGAAGCAAGAACCAGTCATGTATCAGTACGCAACACTGAGATTAACAGATTGAAATACAACGAAAAGGAGAAACGGTTGTCTGAGTCTACCTTGAGACCCCACAATTATTACTGCAATTCATAATTCCAAAAGGCTCCTCCCAACGGTGGAAGTAGGAGTCTTTGATGAAGAATGTTACAATAAAATTGAGTACTTGATAGCTAGTCGGAAGACTTTCTAACTGATGGCAACTTTTTTGCGAGAACACATCACTGACCATTTTGTGCTGGATTCACACCTTTCTGGTAAAGAGAGAAATTCAGAGAGAAATTCAGAAAACGAAACTTTAGAACCACTGTTCATTGAGACTCAATCAAAGCACCAGATGGCTCTGGAAAAGTGCTGAAGAAAAGCAATGGTCAAAGGCGAAGCTAGAAAGGTTGCAGAGAGTATTCACAAAGCCACTGAAACTTCGTCTACATGTGATCCAAGACAATTGCCAGCCTTTAGAAAAGCAATGGAAAAACCATTCGTGTTGACTACTTTGTACTCTCCAATGGCGATGTCTTTCTGCCTCATTGTGAGACAGAGGTGAAAGGATTGTCGTTCCACCAGATCTCACTTCCGAAATTCGACATGTCATTTTGTCAGTGAAGTCGATCACACCTGGTGTAAACGTTATAGGACAACCCAAAGAGCTTCGTGCTAATCTTCATCAACATAGTGGCGCAGCGTTTTACACGATACTTGAAAAGACGTAGGATTTCTATGAAATAGCAGGGTAGCCAACCGTATTATTATTATAAATGGAAACTCCCATGACTTCGCCAACTGCTTCCCTCCTGATATACTTGCTGTCTGCCATCTATGAATTGCTCACTCCAATCATCTCCAGCAGAGTGAACTCATTGAAGACAGAGGTAGTCATGGAAGCTCTTCACAACCAGAGCTTCCGTTCTCAGTACATTATTCGTGAGCTAATTAAAGATTTCATAACAGACATTAACCGCTATACAGCGATATTGATACCGATATGAAGAGGCTGTTTCGACAATCCTATGCGATGTAACCTAAATTATTTATTTTTGAAAACTTTTTGGAGCATTGGAATAAGGTTATCTGAAGGTTAAAACATCATCGGCTTCCTAATGACTTCGCTCTTGCAACACCAAACATCTCCTGGGCGAAACGGACGTTGGTAAACATTGATAATGCTTGTGGAATAATAGTTCTTCAGCTAAATCTCGCCAACACCTTATTCATGAAGAACGGGTCGATTTTTATACTTATTCACAATCACGAGGTACGAATTTAACCAGTTGCCCCAGGTGCGTTTTCTGAGTTGGGAAGTAAGCATGACAAGCAACTTTCCTTTTAAAATCGAGCAGGGAGAATCGATCACTTTAGAAAGCTCAAGGGCATCAAAGGTGCGGTGGAGAAGAACAAGAACACTTGACCCTATGTCCACTTCATCGACTCCACGATTCACCTTGCGCTAACGTATGTCTCCAAAACTTGGCTGCCACGTAGTCAGAATGAAAGAATACTCAGTATCCAACACGTAGTGAAGGAAATGGCTGTTTTCTATATCACTCACATGAGAGAGAAAACTCAAGGTTTGGATTTACGGCAATGACTAACAATCAGAGATGCTGTTATGTACAATAAAATGTCAGAAATCAGGCAAACCAGAAACGTGATAAGTCTGAATGACATGTGGTAGACAGAAGCTGCCAGTAACTGAATATCAAATTGAATGTCAGATGCACATCTGGCACTGCCCAGAACCAATAGCCAGAGTTTACTTACGAATATCGTAGAAAAAAGTCAGGATGCTCAGTAAGTCTTTAGAGAGATAGAGAATCTACTGAACTACTCTTCCAAAAGATCTGTAAAATGGGCGCTTTGGTATCATTTGCTAAATTCACTTAACAACCAACGCGAGAGGTGAAATGACTGCCATATTAAGTCGCTCCTCAATAGTTTATAGCGTGATACTA
This sequence comes from Parelaphostrongylus tenuis, assembly GCA_019055375.1. Taxonomy (NCBI): domain Eukaryota; kingdom Metazoa; phylum Nematoda; class Chromadorea; order Rhabditida; family Metastrongylidae; genus Parelaphostrongylus; species Parelaphostrongylus tenuis. The sequence goes on from JAHQIW010002477.1 coordinate 169,001, forward strand.
GGTGTCAAACGGAGGTATAATGCAGAATTTTTTTGACAGGGTAAGATGTAATGAAAAAGATAGCGTTTTCCTATCAAGTGCGATATCGAAGAGTGTACCTGTTTCTAGGGTACGGCTGAGCCTAAAGGTATGGCTCTCACAAGTTTTTTAGAAGCTTCAACAAAGCAAAATACTGACTTATTAGAAAGTAGGTTGTAATTTTTATCAGTCACTGTAAGACAGGCCATTGTAGCAAGCAAACGCATATTGCTCAAAAATATTGTATCTGAGATGAATAATTGGGCTACGTAATCGTATTCTGCTTTTATCTGATTAAAGATGGAAGCATTCGTATTAACATCTCTCTTGCCTGTTGATCTTCGACACTTAGTGCCTCCCAGAGCTTTGGTAAATTTTTCGATCGAAATGTCCATTCATGGGTTGTGAAATAATGCAGAGTTTCAACCATGCGCCACACCCGTGAATACAATAGAACATTCCTAGTAAGTTATGAAGAAGTTATTGAAGTGGTAAGCAGAAAATTAGTTAATTTCCAACGAAACCTGACCAACCTTTTCTTTCTCCCGACCAATCCGTTGATAAAATCCATTGCATTGGCAGGGATATGGTGCTTTAAGTAGTAGTTCAGTTCAAACATTTTACGGCTCGAGTGAAACCTTGTGGACGGTACTGCAAAGCACTGCTCCATAGGGTACTGCAATAAATCTGATTCATAAATTTTGGTTCCCTTTTCCAGGGACAGCGATGAAAACGTACCTTATGGTAAAATTGCTCAAGGAAATTTACGACTTTTTCCCACTTCAATGGATTGAGATCGCCAGATGCGCAGTGCATTACGGGAATATAGTCATAACTGAAAGTGATCATATTCATACATTGAGAACTTTTCCAGCTTGAAAGGTAGTTTGAGTTAACAAAATTATTTGCAGATCGATCAATTTTGATTGGATGGAAGCAGTTCTCTACCAATACTCACTGTCATTTTTGACAGTCGAAAAAAGGTCTAAGATTGAAGCTGGGGAAAGACTCATGACGTGGATGAATCCTTCACAAATGGTGATCGCATTCATCATTCATTATTATTATTGCAGGAAGTAATTTGAATGAAATAAAACAATAACCTCGGAAGGGGAAAAAAGAGGAGAATGCTTGTTACTTTGAAAACAAGAATCTCAGTGATATTTGCTTAATCCTACAGATTTGTCAAGCGGCAGCAAGTAAACTCAATATTATCGATTGCGACAGGTCTGTGCATCGCATTGCGCACACTGCAGCGAACGCTCTGGATATTGGATTGTCCCATAGTTCCATCGCACTGTTTTTTTTTAATCAGTCCTTTCTATAACAAATCGGTTACTGTCGAAAGGCCGTTGTATGTTGCAGTATGTTCTACTACCTTTAACCATAGAAACCATAAAACTATATAAGCTATAGGGTTTGAAGGTATGAAGAGGCTTTAGCCAGTGATATCTCAATGGACACCTCACGCCAGCGAAAGTCATCTATAGTGACCGCACAGGCAAGACTTTATTAAGCCTATCGTAAAAGGGAATGAGTCCTGGGTCTACACGAGAGCAACACGCGCCACGTCTAGTGACTGCTTCATGGCAAAGACTCACCAACTCAGTCGAACCCCAAGTTTCATGCTTGGAAGTTTATGCTTTCTGTTATCTGGTCATGGTATAGAATGCTTTGGACTCTGCTCCACAACAAGCACACAATCAATGTCGACGTCTACGGGGAACAACTCGGGAAGTTGATTGTAGAAGTGCGAGAGGACCGTCCGAAACCACTCAGTGTTGAATTGGAGAAACTGGGCTGAACCACGCTAGCACATCCACCATGTCGCCCTATATTGCTCATTCGGATCATCATCTTTACCGCATTCTTGGACAGCATCTGCGGGAGAAAAAATTCAGTGAGCATGACCACTCAAAAAGTGACCTCACCGACTTCTTTAATAGCCGGCCTCAATCTTTGGATTAGGGCGTTCAAATGTTGCGTAGCGAATGGTTGCAAATCACTGATTGTGATGGTGGTTTTATTGCTAGCTATTTGATTTCTTCAAATAAATGACAAAACGGTAAAGTGTCGAAATTGCTGTCAACCCTTTCACAGTTTTCTGCGTGCTCTTCCAACTGTATGAAGACGAGATACACTGATTTTTCCTCGGATCAATCCATTATTTTGTTTGAATTTCGAAAACCCTACAAAGATGGCTAGACAATCTACCCTATAAAGGACTCAGGATAGCTATTTTACCTCTGTCATTCGTTAGAGCAGCTAGTCTACTGTACCAAACGGCCCCAAAAGCCCATACTGTATGAGGATAGTCATGTAAAATTTTAAATTTATCTACATTCTAAAGGGAATTTTTCCTATCGCATTTATTCCCCACAAAAAGTACTTACAAAAACAATCATAAAAATTTGATTAAGAAATAAACTTTCAATCACGTCATAATATATAAATATATATACATATTTATATACACCTATTCATTTTTACCAGGTTATTGTGATATTTGTATTACCAACGTTCCAACATAGTTGAGAAAAATCCTTCTTTCTTTTATTAGTATGATGTAGATTCAAGTTGGCGGCTTGTTGTGTGGAAGTGATGACATTCACCACGCGCACGGTGCTGACTCTATCCCGTCTTGAAACCACTATTGCTCATTCCTATGAGATCTGCAAACTAACAGAGGAGTTTGAGAGCGCTTCACTTTCTTACATCTGTGTGGTAGTGCTCTAACCGTAATCTTCTGAGACTCACTGAAGAACCGACCCGATCAGCACTGAACGGCATTAGTCAAGGCAGCAACCGAGCATAGACGCAAAAAGTCAAAAGAAGCTCATGGATGTTGGATAAGAGGGACTGAGTCGAATGGAAGAAGCGACGATCGATACAGTAGACGTAAAGATGGGTATGTAAAATGAAAAAGAAGCATGCTGTGATAGGTGACCTTATGATGTCGTTCTCTGTATATGTTAGAGATCAAAAGTGTAGGTACTATAAGATTGTACTGTATCATTACTTTTAATTCTAGACTATTGCCATTCATATTATAAAATCATAAAAAAAAACCTAGCTACCACTGAGGTGTCGTAATGGAAAAACAGCAAGGAAGTGAAGGATGTACTTACAAATTTGTAGCTCTATGTGCTGCTGCAACGATAATCATATTGGCAACGATGTCCACTGGTATGATGTCCGCTATTGAATTGACATTTCCACACATATTAGTGAGCACACCTTTACCTACCTAAACCACATCCCACATGATACTAGAAAAACAAAGGACATTTTAGTGATAAGAAGAACTGATCGATTCCTGAGGGATGAGCTATGGATTTATCTTCATCAAGAATTGTTTGAGGTGGTGGAATATATATCTGACTCTTACTTTGATTTGTGGTGACCTGCCGATGTATCAAGTGAGTGCTGCTATTCTTCCAGGCAAGAATGGTATCAACTCACCAATCGGAGGATCGCAGAACTTGGTGAGCCTAGAGTGCGATATAGAACCGTCGACCATCAGTCGATGCTGTGTGTTGCAGAGCACCTCTAACCACTGCGTCATACGCGCTGACGAGCAGAGTATGGGACCTTACAAAACGTGCGACTACCTTTCCATTTGCCATATATAAACATCTCAGTGACTGTCAAAGCATCAGACTCCAAACGTTACTCTTATCTCACTATTATTGCGGATATATTCCACACAGTACTCTGCAGTTGAAACAAAACTAAAGCAGTGATCAAAGCTAAAAATGCTGAAATGAATTAACAATTAAAAAGGACTCTTAGCCAAAGACACGATAGCCAATTAAGCTTTGCGTACTCCAAGGTTGTGTTTCTAAAGTCGACGAGCTTGTGAAAAAAGTGATGATATTCAAGGTAGGGTATACCTTGTGTGTTTCTCAAAAGTGCTCTTTTCCAACAACCGAAGCACATGATATGGCAAAAGTTGACAGGATGTAGAAGAAATGTTATTCCATTGTCTCAGGAGCATTTTTTACCTCTGAGACAGCTTCAAAAAATTTCTGAAATATTTTACGTAAAACTCGGTAGGTGAGAAAAGCAAATGCATTTGCGATTTCAAAAGGCAATATCGTAGGTTGCATTTGGTGCAATGATCAAAAGTGCCTTTCAATACACGCGTGATGGTTGATGTGTCCTGCGCTGCAGAGTCATCAACATCTTTATCCATGGGGTCAGCAGTTTTACGTCAGACTTATCTGGAGGGATAGCAGCCCGATTTGATACTTGATTAGGTCACCATGAATCATCGTGAAGGTCTGACATTCATTCACCCTGTCACTATGTAATCAAGTTAAATACATCACGCATCCACCAGATATTGATTGATCCTGAGAACTTTATCTTTTTTTCAACAATAGAGAAAAATTACATATTATTTGCAAGGATCTGTATACTTGACTAGACTGCTTTGCAACTCACTCTGAGCTACGCTTTATTAGCGTTGAAAAGAACAATTATTTCCAAGCATAGATACTTTGAAGTCAACATGCATCATAACTGTGTATCATGGTTCCAATGTGCCATTGACTTCAATTCTACACATTTTGACTAATTTGTTCAAAATAAATCAGTTGTTGAGTGGCATTAATCACTAAAGCAGTATACCACAAGATGTTTCAAAGTCGAACTAGAAATTAATACTCCTCTGTTAAGTCAATGTATGAATACGGATAGATACCGCAGCAAAGATGCCAGTAGGTCCATTGATATTGTCCGTCCACCCTGGTAATGGGTCTTTCCACATAGCACCCACAATGGATGGTCGAATAATGATCACTGGAAGATGTTTCGCATCCTCGACAAGTTGTGTCTAGACGTGGAATGATCATCATCAATATAGCTTACAATAAGCAGTGGTAATTGGTAACCAACAATGTTTAAGAAAATAATAATATTCGATACACCAATTTAAAACCTTTTGAAATTATGAATCAATGATATAAGATGACTCTACCTCGGCCAATGCCTTGGTTAAAGTATAAGTGTTCGGCCTGTCACCGAGAAGTTTTGGAGTAATCTGAAATTCTCTAGTATTCAGGAATATTGTATTGAATTGTACTATACTGCAGAAGCAGTAGCAATGTAACAAGGCCATATAAAAAAACACGACCCAATCTTGAAGTTTCTAGAGAAGCCTCCACCAGAAAAATGGGTGGCCACCACAGCTACACAATATAGTCATATCACAATGGTGTTATGAATTCATTTCAGTATAATTAAAAGTGTAAACTTATACCAGAGCTATCATGTCGTTGTCCATCCACTGAATGGCCTCAAGCAGTTTCTGTGGAGCAACTGGAGGGTTATAAACCTGAAAGGGTTTCATGCGTTTCCATGCTTGCATAGAGAAACGAAGAAGTAACCTTCTCTTCTGTTACGGCGCGGTCACAGTTTGCATATGCCGTAGAAACATGAACAATGGCCTAAAAATGAAAGTTCTGCTACTATTCCCATCAAATATTTTTCTTATGAACTCAGCTCCTGATGTTAAGTGATGTAGAATTATTAGTGTTAGTCGTGACGTTTATACATATATTTGATTCAAGGAAAAGAAATTAAGCCAGCAAATTAATAGCAGGTCCTCGACCACTCAGCTGACACTGCGTTGATCAGTTTGGTAAGAAGGAGATCACTGAGATTACATGGTTTACTTATTGACTGTGCACTAATTTGCTTGACTGATGGCCGAAAACTGGGCAAAGGTATACAGAAAAAAAGTAGAATTTTCAGGAGTGTTGTTTTTTTTTTATTAATTTTCTTTTGAACCAGGAAGAACTGTATCGCACGCTCCGGGTTCACGATGCCATCCATTACTTGGAAGCGAAAAAATCACTATCACGCTTGTTTGAAAAGATAGAAACGTGATTCAGTGGATCAATGAAAATTATCGCATAACTCAGATATGGATTCAATCATTACACTGCTTATAGAGTAGAATACATGGCACATCTCTCACAATTTTAAGAACTTCTGAAAGCATTCATTCAAGCTATTTATGGGTTCACAACCTTAAGGCGCATTGGTATAACATATTTTGGCAATAGTATTGGTGGCTTGCATCGTAGGAAGATTGGTAGCGAAATATAGATCCGGGTAGTGTATTGGCTGTTACGCTATATCCGAAAAGATTGAGACACGTATTTAACTCTCATTCGAGGCTTAAGGCTTTGCAAATCAGTCAACATTATGCATATACAATTCCTAACTCACCATTAACTTTTTCATTTTATGACATAGTGCAATGAGACGCGTTGTTCCGACTACGTTCATCTCCACGGCAACTTTGAGTTCCTCGTCAAATTTTACTATGGCTGCGCTGTGAATTACAATACTAGCCTGAAAATCATGGCTTTCAGAAGTGATAAATAGTATGAAGTCAGTTGAAAATATTATGAGTTCGTTTGTGGTTGAATAGTTAGTTCATTTCCTCAGTTTGACCAGGAAAATGCAATGTGGCATCTGCCAGTTCCTTAACCTATAAAAATCTACGTGCTCATAAAATTAAAAATTAATCAATATCTTTATGAGTTTCGAGTGGGTTCAAGTCACTATACATTTTTGAATGAAATCATAGTTTGATTAGAAAAACTGAAACTGCACAGAGCAAAATATATTGGTACGAAGAGGTGAGCGTGTTGTGACATAGCGGTAATCAAGATAAATCTTGTCAAATGTGCTGATGTTACAAAAAAAAAAAACTACCACACAATTTCACATGAACCTGGTCACATATATTCTGCATGTCGTGTTGGTTGAGACCAAGATTATCCTCCATAAGATCGCCAGAAACTGCCACTAGCTTGCTGAGCCGTTGAGGAGCCTTTTTACGAATTCGATCAAAAAGAGGATCCTTAATTTGAGGAATATGGCGATTCAAGAACTAATCACCTCGTAATAGGTGGGTACGTGAAAAACATATGAACATAGATTAGACGTTTTCTATGTGAATAAAGTGAGGTGTACCTGCAAAACCTTTTCTAGCCGCTCTTTTGGTGACATGCCTTTTGCTGGACGAATCAGAAGAAATATTTGACCAATACTAGGCACGGTCCATAAAAGTTTCTCAACAATAACCTAAAAACGTCAAACATGGTACCTATTTCTAGTTTACTATCTTTGGTGCAACTTTAAATTTCATTTAACTTCATACGTAACAGATTTTCGACATCATATAGACATACGAGTAACATGCATCACTGATTCAACATTTTTTAAAGAAGTGAGTAGGCCATAACCCTACCTTTCCTAGAAATCCGGTCGATCCGGTAAGCATTACAGAGCGATTGGAATACACCTCATCTACTCTCCAAGACATGACTGCTCTTAAAAGCTCAATACAGCTTCATAACATTTAAAGTTATAATTATGAAATTTGTCGTCTCAAAACAATCACAACAGAACATAGGAACGAATCAAAATGTTGTATACAAGGCATAATTGCATTGTGAATAAACCTTTTCTTTGTTGCACACTTTTTTCTACTGTCTCGCTCGATATTCAGAATAATAGTGCTACGATCAATAAAGATCCACAAGAACAGATGAATCCGATGAATAGCACACAATTTCAAGCAAATCCAATTGAACGATTTAATCACAATTCACTGAAGCACATGTTATGCTTAAGGTGTATATGAGAGAATGAATACAGGACGCTACAGGTGATCCGTAGAGTGTGAACGACAAATTCATTCCGTGCTTATAAAGAGACCACAGAACACTTAAACACTATTTACCGCGTCATCACGTAATGCAGCAGCGTGGCCATTTGAGACTCCATCTTTTACTTAGAGAAAAATTCACGATGATTTCTGTGCTGAAAAGTACACCAGATTTTTGCACATACCATGAAGTGCCCTAGACTAGATTCACTGTGTTCCTGGGTATATTGAAGCCTAAACTATTTCAAAAAACAACATAGCAAAATTATCGCATATTCAGCAATAATATTATGTTGTTGGTCGGATGAAGCCCTCCTTCTCGCCCCAACACCCACATTGTAGGATGTCAACAAATGAAAGAAGGTAAATTCATCGAGGTTTGATATGAAGAACTGAGAAGGTAGAGAAATGTGTCACAGTCCTGATATGCTTCGTTCGACGTACGCTGTTGCATCGAAGATAAGAACCAAGTGTCTCACTCAGTGTCTGAGAGCACTAGTCAGCGGTCAGCAAGCGTGTTGCAGGGTTCACCTGCTAGCGATTACACGGTAAAATGCTTTCATAAGTAAAAAACATGACCTTTACAGTTGTTTATATCTTTGGCTTCAAGAAAAACAATCGACTCCTTCTCTTTTCACATAGGTATCATTTTCGTAGCATATAAAAAAATAATAGAATCAGCATCGCTCGCCAAACAGTTTTTGATTACGCTTTTTAATCATATGTTGCTTCACGCTTCACCAGCGTGCATCGCATCATTCTTGAGACATCTCATTCCTCATGACCTGATCTCCTCAAAGGTTCTTTTCTCGCCAAGTATAGAGATTCTCAACTCACCTTATCAAGTGCTGTCATATCGATCTGGTTTGGATGGATAATCCATAAATAGGTAGTGGGCGCCACATTACAAATACACAGCATTGTTCTTTATCTTGTGCCTTACAGAAAATAATTCGAATTATTCCCATGAAGAAAAATTGGGAAAGATACAAGTACGTTACATCTTTTGCATAACTCTAGTCAGAATCTTTGTCGTTCAATAGTAATTTAGAAACTTGTGAGCTGTGTGAACGCATGCATTAGCGATAACGAAAATGTCACGCCATCACTCACGACTCAGTGCAAAGTTCGTTTTTTTTTCCTTACAAATGTTTTGCTATTGTTTCCGTATTTATCAAAGAATCTTCAAAGTTTGAAAACATTTACTATTGATAAGCGAAGTGTCACGCCATCATTCACCGTTTAGTGCGTAGTTCTTTCTTTTTCCCACAGGTGTTGAAGCTGTTTCTGTTCCATGGAGAAATTTCTAAACATTCATGACTTGATGGATGGCAACATTTGAACTCCACATTTAAGATTCAGATAAACCCAGACTAGCGTCTTTCCAGGAAATTGTATCAGAAGTCACATAGGATATGAGCAAATTGAGTATCATATCTAAACAAACGGGCAGAATATGACAGTCTTCATTTGTGCAGAAAAATTAATTTCTAAATACACTGTTGAGTGCAGGTGATTCATTGCTTCACTCTTGCAACGAGTATAAATGAACTAAAGGATAAAGCGATCGGCGCTGCTAATTTTTAAAAGATATGTCAAGAGTTCGTATTCTTCATGAATCAACAAAGTTGACTGAATGCACATGTCTACATAATGGCTTATGATGCCCAATCGACAAATCTAATGCTACTGTGCTCTCAAAGATGCTGGTATTAAACATATCAAATGAATTCCGGGGTTGAAGAGCCCGGAGAGAGTGATCAAACCAAGCATAGCGCGTGTATTGTGGGACATCTCTAACCACTGCGCTACACACGCCCTACCTTATAGACATGAAGCATAAGCCATGCTACCGTTTGTAAGCTACTGATATACAAGTTCAGAAAATTCACAAATGTGTGAGATGTCACTGACGAAGCAGAGTTATGGATTTGAAAGGCCGAGAAATCTTGTAAAGGTGTGAGGGAAATAAATGATGTGAGTAAATGACTTCACGACTGTGGCGGTGCAGTGGGGAAGATGATATTAAGAGTATATAAGCTATTTGTCAGAGATTACAACCCATCATAGATCTCAAGTTTGTGTAAGTGTGTGTATTGTGACTACTGTGGGTTGCCTCTGAATCAAGCTTCTCTGATCGTTTAGCGTAATAATAATAGTACAACAACAACATGTAGGATTGTGTTTAGATATAGACAGTATACACCACTGATAAACTAACCAATATTCAAACCAAACGGAAGCCAAGCAGAGTCATTGAGCAGCTTATATTCACCTTGTAATGGACGGAATTTTCGAGCTTAGTGTTAGCTAAAGTTAAAGCTAAGAACGGAGGTTCTAGAACAAGAATACAGAACACACATTCACGTGAGAACGGTGATGCCTGAAAATCAGAAGTGCATCGAAAGTGTAACTCTCATTCAAAAATCAATATGCATAAAAAGAGTTTTCGAAAAAGGAGAGAAATTAATATGGCAATGTTTAACGATTTTATGTAAATTTAACCAGAGGAAGGCAGGCAGCAATAGATGTATTCAGGAGAATGTTGTTTGTAACTTCTCCATGTTGAAGAATCGGGAATACACTGTAAGATAAACTACAAAGATATTCCTCCATATGACAATCCGCCTGAAGGATCTATCGATCAGGCGTTATTAATCCACAGCCACCCCACACACTCAATCTCATTTTTTTTTTTGCTACATTGCAGTGGAGCGGTGAAAAAGGAAACAAGCACAAAAATGGAATTGTCTAAACTTGCTCTATCGAATGGGGACTTATACTTCAAGGAAAGAACTTTGTTCAGTTAGAAACACGCATATGTGAAACACAGACCTCTGATAAGCAGCATTATAAAAGCAAACACGTTTCTAAACATTTCAAAATTCAAGCTTTTGAATGATTACTAGCAGACCAAGGAAAGAGTTATGTCCAGATACATATAAGCGTGATAAAACAAAAGCGCGCTCGCGTTTGAAACATAATTATATTTTGAATGCCACAGCGCTGTATGAGGGCCTTCTGAAAAATAAGCGCGTCTAGTACTTTCCGAAATTTAAGCTTTCAAATGATTACCAACACTCTTGCAAAAGTTTCTGTCAGCAAAAGAGGCCGTTCTTCATTTTGTGACGTCTGACGAAAAAATAAAACCACCGTAACTACAAAACTAAAAGGATAAAGCTCTCGGCGTTTATCATTCCCTAAGGGCTGCGCCATGCATTCGTCATCGATTTGTAACTTCGTTTGATTGTAATTGCATGCATTCCTTTACGATTGCTCGCGCTAGCCTCCCACTGCATCGAATCGCTGCTGCTTATCCTCCCAGACAAGTTTGAGACCCGTCTAGTACCAATTCACCTACAACGGAGGGATGGATGGCTTGGTGAGTCATGAGCGCGTGGTCAAGCCATCGACCTTATGTGCGACGCAGAGCACCTCTAACTACTGCGCCACATTTGCTCCAACATACGCTCAACTGTACTTATTGGAAATTGTGGCAACCTTTTCACTTTTAGGCACTTTATTGATCCGTCACAGTGTTTATTTCTCATTGTACGGATCACAGTACTTCTAAAAATCGATTAGTTTTTTCTCTTCTTCATGATCGTCATAGAAAACTGGTTGAGCGAGTCTCCTTGCAATCTCGAGAATAGCCTAGCTGTGGCGTTCCACAGGGCGTTGTTGTTGACTATCGGAAAGGGTTGGAAGGTGGAGCTCAGCTCCACGCACACCACAACGAGTATCACAACCACTCAGCCACGGCGCCCCCAACGGTGATAACACCTTCATAATATGTAGACACACACTGAGGCTCTTAGCTCATCTACAGATAGTTCTTTTGGTAATTACTGCAAAAACATTTTGAAAAATTCGTTGAAGTAGTATAGTGTGACAAAAATTAGAAAAATGCAAAATATTGCAGCTCTGGTTGTAAGCACTGGAGCTTATGTGTGGAGAACAGTATTGTGTTCAGGTGCTGGGCATTCTACGTAAGCATATGTACATAATAAACTTTAAGACCCTCTATGAATGGTTTCATACCTCTTGCTGATTTTACTTTTAAGACTAAAATTCCTCTTATTTACCTGAGAGAATTGAGTGTTAAGCAAAAATACGACCTCAACGGGAGTCGAACCCGCGTTACATCCATATCGGAGACGCGTGCTACCACTGCACCACCGAGGCACAATCGCGCCATCACTCAGTCTTCATTATCTCAATAATAGGTGTCAGCTACCAACTCTTAATAGAAACGCGGGTTCGACTCCAGTCTGAGGTCGTATTTTTGCTCAGCACTCAATTCTCTTAGGTATGCATGAAGCATCAACACACTACGAAAAAGGCAGTGAAAACATTGAAAATTTCTAGTAATTTCCTTTTATAGGCAGCAATTGCGTGCATCCATGACTGCCAGTGGGTCTTGGCACGATTACCCTGATGAACATGAGATGTCACCGCGCGGGCGTCATCTGAGTCATTTGTTCCTACGGACACTTCTCATGGCCACCAAACATTCACCAAAATGGGCACGCCCTGCTCAGGTATGCCATCTTTGAAGGTATTTTTTCATGCGGTGATTGTCAATCTCTGAGCAGCCGTGTGGCTAAGACACTTGGTTGTTGCTCAGTTTACACTTTCTTGTGTTACGGTGCTAATTTTCACAACGAACGAATCAAATCTTTTATCTCGGCACTTATAAGGCAGGCAGCCAACATTTAAGCCGATTTCATTCATTGTACAGAAACTTTTCATAGGAATTTTTATAATTAATAAAAGGCATAAATTTCTGGCTACAACTCTACGTTTCCGGTTTTTCAAAATACCCTTTTATAACACTGTAGCATCCAAAATAAAATTTTGTTTCACACTCAGTGTAGATAGCTGGAAGCCCGAAAAGTATATCAGCTTTCAAAGAATTTTCCACGCTATCAGAATCTGCGCTTTTATCTGGAGTTTCTGTCGATGCGCTGAAAAAATTTATGATTGAATAACAATGTTCCAAATACGATTGATCGCCCCGTCCCAGCCCCCGACCCCCGCTCCGTGGCAAACAAAGTTCCCGCACAAGTTTATGGCTGAGTAAAATTTTTTATTTTCTTGCAACAGCAACGACTTCTTAATAAGTTAATCTTCTGATCTACCGCATGGCTCGATAGTGATCTACCACAATGTGTTTTGAAAAGGCGGCAGTTATTGCTATTTCACTGAAGATTTTTCAATCGGATCAACAGAAACTCTAGATGGAAACGCATGATTCTGATACTACGAAAATTTCTCTTCACGCAGCTTTTCTTGCTTCCAGCGATTCATACTCGTAGTAAGAATGATGGCCAAAGGCGAGCGAGAAACGAAATTTTATTTGAGATGTTACAGCGTTATAAAAGAGTGCTTTGAAAAAACCGCAAGGTAGTGTCGTAGTCAAAGATTCGATCTTTCTTATGATTACTAACACTGCTATAAAATTCAATGATGTAGAGTGGTGTGCAATAACGTATGCGTCAGCTGGGACTCGAACCCAGATCTCTCTCTTACTGGGAGTGCGTGCTAAGCCATTGCACTTTTGCACACCACTCTACATCATTGAGTCTGTTGAAACACCATAACACCGCAATAGGCGGTCAAATAGAATGATTTCTGATTGATTACTGCTAATAAAAAATTTTGTCCAACGAATGAGAACCGATCAACAATTTGTCGCCGCTTAACATTAAGTTTCATTTTCTTCCTTAAATTTCTCTTTTCTGTCAATTCGTTGTCTGTGTTTGTCATGAAACTTGTCCTTTCTTAGATAATCTTTACTGAGACACATTTTTTGACACATGATGTATCAGAGTGAAGTTAAACATCGGCTACACTCACATAGCACATTTTCGACTGCATAATCCACGTCGAACATGCTCCTTTTCTTTCTCTTTTCTCTTTTTCTTTTCTCAAGCCTAAATCAGTGTCTATTCACTAATTAGTAATCAGTAAAGGGGAGCTGAACTCTGTTTTGAGATCATCGCTTAATGTTTGTACGTATTTTTGTCTTCTTTAGAAAAAAGAATAATTACTCCAGAGAAAGTCAGACATCAAAGTGAAAGTTTCAAGTTTTTTGGTTGTCTTATCCATCGAAATCTGTACATACGAGACGAAAATCCTAATATCCGCGTGATTCCTTCAGTGAATATGTTAATGTGTAGGCAGTGTTCGACCTTAACTTCATTCTAATACAGAAATGTGAACGTTTCCCAAATCGTGAGTCTTATGCTCAAGGAAGATCTGAAACTTTTATTGGTTATGTCACTCTGTACAAATGTGAGATATTAGAAATAAATGCAGAATTCTGAAGTGCTGAAATGCCTTGAGGTCCATGAGAAGACTCTAACATTTTCTTTCAATTACGTTCATGTCATAGAATGATCGCTTTGGTATTAATTCTCGCTTATGTTTTCTCAATGACGAGATATTGGAATTACAGTCCGTCTGATAAACGCATTCAAATCTGGGCATCAATTTATTGCTTCGTTATCATGATAGTAAGAGATTTGATATTTTCTTTCAGTGGTTATTCCAGTGAGCCTGCCTGAGTTATGCTAGTTTGGAGGTCTTTTCCCCTCCTAGTGAATCGTTCCAGAGCAAAGTCTGAAATATGGATCCTGGCTGGCAATTGCCATTTTTTTCGCTTTTGTATCACTCTCAATCAGAGATCGCAGGTCTCTGGTCAACGTGATAATTGCCCGATATAATTTCGATAGTGTTGCAGTTAATATTTTTGATGATCCAGATTTTGTGAATCTCACTCCGAAATCTGTCTCATCACCTGTCTTACCTTCACCACTTGTCGTCCTGCCAATCGCTGAGTGACTTAAGCGAACGTCCAGTAATTTTCTATTTTTCTAACACGTATCGAATGGGTCTCCGTCGTTTCCAAAAATTATTAGAACATCTACCTTACCTGTTTTTCTTGTCACAAAATCGGCATAGGATCAACGGTTCTTCTGCGGTGCGTGTGACATTCTAAAGATCCCACTCGTCACGGCCTTTGCCATCCATTGGCTTCAAGAGAGCATAACTTTTCTTGCCCAACTTATCCTCGATAACCTGGTTTCTGACGTTATCCATAATTCAATCCGCGACGCAGCTCATATCTTCGTATCATTTTTCTCATTTACGAGATTCCTAGCAACGATCTTCCAACTGCACGCTCAATAACATAAAGTGATGTTTACGTAGCAAATATTCTTTTGAGGCATATATTAAAACGGGAATGATCGTTGGGTAGAAATGATGAGCACTAAATTCGGTTCTTTGTTCTCTTTACCTCGAGGATTTCAAAAGCTCCCCAAAGCCGCTTCTTCGTTCTTCTCGACTGCGGGGCTTGTCCAATCATCATATTGCTATACATACCAAAATGAACATGACTGAAGCTTTTGGTAAGAAATCTTTTGTTGGACGCGAACGGGATTTTGATTATAGATTTATTCCTCATAAACAAAATTTTGTTAGACTTTCCAAAAGTGTTGTCGAGTTTTTCGCCTGGCTCATGTTTGATGTAGAAATAACGATGTCCTCAACGAAGCAAAGGTGTTACAATTGTTAACAGTCGATTTTCATTCTGACATTGTCCCGTGTTCTTATGCTCGCACGAAGTTTTTTAGCGAGATAGCACCGCCTTGTCAAATTTCTCCTCTTGAAGTGATAGCAATATTATTGTGATTGCTAAAAATCTATTTGAGAGATCCTCATACCGCCCGCGACTAATCGATTTTGCTGATTTTTCTATTGAATTTGAACCTTGCAATCTGATGAGTAACGACGGAAAGTCAAGGCAATGTGTCGATGAGAATACGCAAGAGGTACTTCAGATGTTCGCGTCTGATCGACTGGTGTTGCTCGACTCTAAGTTATCGGAATAGCATATCGGATTTTGGATGAGGGAACTGATAGAATAATAAATCTAACATCGTTTCTTTTGTAAGTCAGCAAGATTATGTGACTGTGAAAAAAATCTCCGTAATGAGCGTGCATGAGTTCCTCTATTCTTTTCGGAAGCTCTAACTACTTCATCAGGGCGTCGTAGTGTTGTCATTTTGCGAATGACGAAGATTCACTAGGATTTACAACTGCTCTCCCTGTCTTGTCGACTACCAACCAATAACTACTGCTCTTATCTCCTTAGGAACCTCTTTCATCTCATCTCTGCAGCGTTTTGCAAATTTGAACATATCGGTTGCTCACGATTCCTGCAATCTCGCATTAAATTATTAACTCAAATGTTTATGGAGGCAAACGTCTCGTAGTGACTTTGGCACTCTCGGTTTTTGAAGAGCTAACTCAAAAATGATGGATGAATTGATCATATGTTTCGTCGATGATGGTAATGACGATATCTCTCCAAGAACTGAGTAATAAACTTAATACATCTCAGTTAATGATAGTTTCAGAATTCCGCTCTCTGAATTTACGACTGTCCCTCTTGTCGGCGAAAAATAAACGTTATGCGATGGAGAAGAGCCACTGCCGCGGAAATCGGTGGTGTCTTCTAGTTTCATTTAGGCCAATGTCGTCTCACCTCATTCATCTTCCTCGCTTTGCTGCCTCCCTATGAAGCAATCGTATTGAAGTGTAGGTGCCTCATAGGAACAAATCGTTACATTTGTCTGATGCGAAATTCACAGTGCTGGATTGCCACAGATTTTAGAGGCTTGCCCGCACTCGTCTTTCCCACCGCTGCGGTATTGGGAACTCTTTCGATCTAAAAATGAGTCCCGTTTTTCTTCTTGCCTTTAGCTTTTCCTACCCAGCGTTTGGCTTACCGAGCTGTGAACGTGAGGCTGGATATTCGCGGTCGTTTTACCAATCTCTTGCAAAAAGACAAAAAGCAGCTCATTTATTGCAGACGACTCCTGACCGCCTCGTTCTTGCCAGCTGTTTAATTACATTTTACTGGCCAACTTGACTCACAGAAATACAGATTTGACAAAGAGCACTGCAGAAACAACGAATCAATTTCTTAATCTACCTGTCTCTCAATGGACACATGGTCGCTTTTGGTTCGCGATAAATTCCCTTATATATTGCCAAGAACGCTCCACGTGTCTTCGCGACTTACCGGGCAGAGATCTCAAGGAGGCTGGTTTAGTCTTACTTTATAAGAAATCAGAAAAAATTTCTTCGGTTTTATAACGTTATTTTCTCCCACATAGAAACCGGAGAAGACAGAGGAGATGCTAATATCGGTGATTCTCCGCAACTTTCACTCAATTATTATGCTTAGTTGGATATGTTAGTGTAAAATGAGCCTTAAATTTCTACTGGACATCATGTTTATGATGTGGGTAGATTCACTGAAAGGTGAGCTCAATCGCTCTGAAAAGAGATCCTCACTGAAAGCAAGAACTTCCTCGTTGTACTTTTAAGAATCAGCCAGCTTTCATACATCCCACCTATAGAATTCGTATCAGTGCATGACAAGCTCTGAAGGATTGCTGCAGATAACGTCTTCCATGGTATGTCATTAATCTCAAAACTCGTTGGTTCTGTCACGTGTGAATACAGAGTCTTTTCACCGCACCTCCAATGCGTCAGTCCTCAAATTTGAAGTAAGTAATAAATAAGTCCTTGCATTTTCCAAGGCTGAATTCCAATAAAATGTCCTTCGACGAGAGCATCTGCTTGCAAGCCTCGTGTGCATACTTGAGTCCAGTTTGTTTTGGTCAGAGCGCAGTGTAGCTCTACGTCATCACTGTCAAATTTGCTTGAAATTTGTGTCGACAAATTCCCAAGTTTTCTGAGCAGCACCATTCATACGCACAGCCACCAGCGAAGCTTACCACGTGCACGCTGTTCAATTAATATTCGACAATTTGAATGAATGGATATTATCTTAGGCTGTGCAAAAACATTTGCGTCAGCCGAGATTCGAACCCAGATCTCTCTTTTCGAGAGAGTGTGCTAAACCGTTGTATCACCGGCACTCCTTTTACACAGCACTTTTTCTACGATGCAATGCGTTATTTGTCTAAAATATATGAATTTCGAGTGATTATTGATATCACATATCTGTCACTGTCAGCATAAGTGGGTTTAATGCCGATAGCGGCCGCCCTGCCAAACCGTAGACGGTTGGCTGTTGACAGATAACGCGTTGTAGCGTGAAAAGAGTGGAGTACAATACGAGTGTCGGTGGTGCAACGGTTCAGCACGAGCTCCCGGAGAGACTGAGGTCTGGGTTCGAATCCCGGCTGAGGTTTTTGCAGAGCACTATACATTAATGAGTATCTTACTATATTTCAATGACAGAATGCATTTTTTTTTCTAGTTTGGTGCTAATGCTTACTGATATGGACGAAAGAAGAAAGGAAAAGATTTGCAGAAACGAGATCAAAATATTTTTCGATGGTTTTTACTTCCTAAAAACAACTTATTTAGAGTCACTCTTTCGTGATAAGGGCTCTTATGGTAGATACAGAATTTTAGTGGCTTACTAAATGGAGCCTTCAACACAGTAATCAAGGTACTTCTTCTTTATCTAACATTTATTTTCCACATTACCACATCGAGCAATCATTTGCATTATTTGCACTTGATGGACTAATTATATATAATGATGCTAAGTGATATGTCAAACATTCCTCTGTGGTCGGGAGTTGACCCCGTGTATTTCGCCTATGCCGAGGGTGTGTTACTACTATACCAATAAGGGCAAAGCTTCGCTAACGCTTTTTCTTCGATATATGGCTCGAAGCTGTCAGCAATGTCAAAACTGAATTTTTTTAAACCACATAATATAGTTGAAGTGAAGCAAAGTTAAACTTCAGCTGCACTCATCTAACGCATTTTCGACGTCAGGACCACTTTATACTCTTTGATTGGAACGAGTCCTTGAGCACGGATTTTATGTGGGGCTAAATCAGTAATCATTTAGTAATGAGTAATGTATAAGGGAACGTCGAACTCGATTTCTGAGATCATCGTTTATTGCTTGGTAGGAACCTTTGCCCCAATCAACAAAAAGGAACTCCTGGCCAAAAAAGATAGGCTTCGAGGATAAGGTTTTATTCCGAATAAACAAAATTGCTTTACTCGCATTAAGGTCAACGGCAGTGAGTTTGTTAATATGCAAAAATGTCAAGACTTGAATTCGTCCAACCCAGAAATGTGGATAAGATTCCATGGATGTGTTTTCTTTGCAAATTGTTATGGAACTTCACTCCATATGTGCTGATATGCGCCGCATTTATTAGTTGAGGATGAAATTCAATTCTCCGCCCTTTTTAATTCGTGACTTATGCGCAGAGAGATCTGATACTTCTGTTGGTAATTTCACTCTATGTAAATTCAATTTCTTAATTGTGGAATTTTGAAGCGTCAAAATGCGTCATTGACTACAAGAAGACTAACATTTCCATTGTTTATGTTATTCATGCCACGGCATGGTCATTTCTGTATTATTCTCACTTTCTCTCAATAGCTGAGAGTGTGCATTGAAATTCTATTTCGTTCAGCAGGCATACTCCCCGATCAGTCAAAGCACCAGTTCATCATTTTGCAGTTTTAACAGGAAAATATATGACATTTCCTTATAATGGTTTATCTCAATGTGCGCTTGGCTTATCTAAGATTCCAGGGTTTTTTCTTCTCTGCGTAGTGAACTGTTCAAAAACAAAATTTAGAGTAAACTGTAGCTAGTGAATGGCATTTTTTTGCTGTTTCACTCTCGGTCACAGTCCATAGCCCATGACTGACGTTGTGGATATCACATAATTTTTTGGCGTTGTATTCGATATTGTGGATTGTCCAGTAATCTTATGCACCTCACTTTCGATTCTCTCTCGTCACCTGTATCACCTGTAACACTTGACGTCCTAGTGATTGGCTAGTGATTCAAGCGAACACACGGTATTCTTCTATTTTTCTGTGGCATACCAGTGGTCACCCTCGTTCCAAGAATTCGTCAAGCATCTACCTTCCTTCTATGTTTCTTATGAAGAAATCGCCCGTCTCGTCGATGGTCTCGTGATGCACTCCACATTTCAAGAAATCTAGTCGGTAAAGCCCTTGTAAATCGGTTGGCGTTTAAAAAATTTGTGGAATGATTCATTTGGTAGAATAATGACACTATCGGGAAGCTGAAGTCTGCCGAAATCAATGATGAAAGGCATTTGCATGCATGCTTCATTCGTAGTCACCTCATTTCCCTAACATTTTGTTAATAGTGGCATAGTGACTATAGGTGGCTGTTTGGATCGATATGTTCCTGATTTTCTAAAAAAAAAGATTTTGTTGGGAGTCTGTATGAAGGGGAAATGGAGGCTCCTTGAATATGAAAAGCACCTTTTATTATTCAATAAATCGGCGCGAGGAGAGCAGAATAGTTTTTGGGTGCAAAAAATGTTTAGAGAGCGGTAGGGGTATTTTGATGGAACTGTCATAGAGTTATATGCTCCCTGAAGCGGTCATATTAGTGACAAAGGAACAAGGCGAAATACGTGCTTCATGATAGGCAGTTTGATAAGAACATATAGTCTAATAGAATGTCCTAATGAAATCTCTTAGAATTTTTTGAAAAATAACATTCCATCTATTAGTAAACTATGTGGAAAAGCTTAGATTGAAACAATATATGTTAAGCGAAGTAGAATGTGCTTTTAGTGGGCCGCAATCCTGACGACATTGGACAGGAGTCACAGTCGACTATTTTCTTCGCGAGGTGTGTTGCCGTTATGTACTCACTACCTATATAACTACATGCTGTTGGCCAGTCTGACTCATAGAAAAGAAGATGTGCCAAAATAGACCTGCAGAAACAGGAAGTCCGTCCCTTAAATACGTCCACTCTCGATGAGCCATGTGATCGCCTCTGGAACGCGTTATATTCCCTATACATCGCTTGAGAACGCGCCACATGCCCTCGCGACTAAACGAGCAAAGATCTCTCATTGAAGTAGGATTTGTCTTGTCAGATGAGAAATCAAAAAGTTTATTCTATTCAAGTACATTACATTTCTCCGATAGCAACAAAGAGGGAATGCTAACGTCAGTAGTTCACTATAACCCACTCAAATGTTGAGCTTAATTCATAATATCACTGCAAAAAGAGCCATAATTTTCACCAGACATATTTTTTCATGGGTAGCTTCGCCTAAAGGCTTAGATCATTTGATATAAAAAAGGATCCTCGCTGAGAGCAAAAATTTACTCATTGCACCCTAAAGGGTCATCTTGATAAATTTCACTACATAGAATCCGAATTAACCATGAAAAATTCCGAACCCGAAATAAGCATGACAAATTCCGAAGAATCTCTGTAGATAACATCTTCCATGTATGTCGTTTGCGTCTTAAAATTCGTCTGTCACGTGGTGATATAGAACTTCAGTACTGCTACTGGTGTTACAGGATTTCAAAACTGCACCATCAAAGCGTCGTTCCTCAGATTTGGGACAAGTGGTAAAGAATTTATCATATTGCTCCATGTTAGACTCAAATATCCTTCGACCAGAAAAAGCCGTTTGAAAACCGCGCTCGCGAGCTTGGGTATACTGTTATTTTGGTCAGGGCACAATGTCTTCGTCATCACGATTGTATTTCTTTAAAATTTTTGTTGACGTATTCCCAAGTTGCCTGAGTAGCACCATTGAAATTCACAGCCATCGATGAAGCTTATCACGTAGATGCGGCTTCGATTATTCTTCAGTAATTTGAATACTGGACATTTCCTTAAACTTTTCAAGGACATGAAAATTAGAATGCATTTGCTTATGAAAGTAATGGCAACGCTTACTGATGTGGATAAAAGATGTATTGAAAAGATTAGCAAAGGCGAGACCGAGATATATCTCAATGGTTTTTGCTTCCTACTTCTACAACCACTCATTTAGCATCTGCCATTCGTGGGAACGGCTGACTACTGTAGAATGGTAGAATGGTAGCAGGTGACCAGCTACGACTCAACGCGATGTTTGAGGTATCTATCTTGTCTGACATTTATTTTTCATATTACTAATGAAGAAGTCCTCTACACTACCAAGACCGACTAATTATTAACATCGGTATGCTTCAATATTTGGTTATTTACTTCTTAAGCCACACACGAGCTGTTGTAACAATCTTTATTCAAAAAACTGACTTTCGGCGCTCTCGCCTTCTTCAGATCCTGGGGTGATCAGGTTGTCACAATCCAATTACTCAAACACGTCCATTACTCTTTTAAAAGAATCAACAGACACAGATTTCAATCGCATCATGCATAAAACCGAATGTCAGCATACTCACCGTTTTTTACACGTCTTTCACTGAATAATTCAAGTGCAGATCATCCGACGACGATCACATGGACTCGTAATGCACCACATCCATCGAAACAACGGTCCTATATACTGGTTTATGTCACGGGTGACTACGAGACAATTTTTTCTGCGGTTTATTGCCGTATTGGTTCGAAAAAATGCACAATTCTATCCCATATTTTACATAATACTACTAACACTAATAATAATACTAATACTGATATTGCTAACGTTTTATCAATAATTTTATTCAACCACTTGTATCAACGATATCACATAAAAATATTAAATTCTCAAAGATTAGCACTGGTCACTATTTTTCATTTTGCACACCTTGATACAATTTTTACGTTTGTACGTTGTACTACCTCAACCACTTCGTACAAACCAGTACAACCAACATGTGGGTAGATGCTTTAAAGCGATTTAAAGATGGCATTGTTAATCTCAAAGACATTCCTCGTTCTGGCTGACCATCAGCCTTGGATTAAAGTGACTTGCAAGCCGTTTAGGATGCTAAGCCTTTATCGAGCGCTCGTGGACCATTGTGAACAAGCTGTATAAATTGACTTAGTTCGCAGGAAATTTCGTCAGGATCTGCTTAAGCTTTATCATTGCCTCTTTCAATCACTGCAACCTTATTGAATGGCCATCTGTTTGAAACATTTAATAAATTTGAAAAAGCATGTAGAGAGTTTATCAATCCAAACGAGCCAAAATGGTGATTCAAACAGAGCCGGAATTTTGCAGAACGATAGCAGAAAGTCGTGGACAGAGGTGATCTATACTTTGAAAATATTATTATTGCTTTTGTTGTTAATTCTTGCATATAAACGGAATTTTCAAATATTTTTCAAAACTTTTTTGCTTATCCTTACCAAAATACGGCATGTGTACATAAAATTAATTTATCTTTTGCTGCTAAATTCGGCGTTTGTATCTGAAAACCGCGAGCCCTTTACATTTGTGCATTTTTAGAAGAATTCTACTAGCAGAGTAAGAAAATCAGACACGCCATTCCAGCCCAGCTACTTCACATTTTCACGGAAAACCACACCCTGCCAACATTCCAAATTTCATGTGGGGTTGACCTATTGACGGTCACATTTGCCGTTTTAGGTACATAGCGTGCGCCGCGCTCGCAGCGGTAGCAGCGGGCTGCGGCGGGTTCGTTTCATCACGCGCTTACGTGGAAATAGATTTTATTTGTTGATTGAGTTTCTGAGAGCACATCATCAGCATTAAGTGATGAATGATCACAACTGAGACTTCTATAGAGGGGTTTTTTTTGGTAAAGATAACATCCATCTGCCCGGAACGATTCTATGATCTAATGAAGGAACTACATCTTTCGAAAGCAAACTTATTTTCAGTTGTCACATGACACATAACAGTTTTTTCGTTCTTTTTGAACTATGTTTTCGTACTCAAATGATAGCCCGGAAGACACTGATTCTCAAACTAACCTCAATTTATTGAAGAACTTCTATATTAGGTTCTACGAACTGAAAAAAAGATAAGGTTCTCTTTTCAAAGTCTGTTGTTCCAGTTCAGCAACGGATTTTTTGGCATTACATAGTAGAATTTTGATGCTAAAAACTTTCTCGCTGTGAAAAATTAGACTATCGTTAGGTTTGAAAATACGCTACTGTGGAGAGAGTGAAGTACTGTAGAGGGTGATCTTCCGCAGCGATTGAACTACAGTTAAGAGTGAGTTACGGTGAAGAGATAGGAGATCTAATATGATGACGATTTGTGGTCTTGATGGTCTCACGAATGTCGTCCTGTGGCACTTGGCGTCATGCATGGCTCTATTAACGGCTGCGGACGCACCCAAAATAAGCGTCGGAGCGCTAATGGCTGATACTGGAGGAGACCCGCTATATACAATAGAGGCGGAGTCGCATGTCCCTGCGAGCGAGGTTGCTGGGTTATCGCTGTGACGTCGCCTTTGCGTTCCTTCCTGGTAATGTCCCATTAACAGGACGATTGCAGGTTGATAAACAATTCTGAGACATTTTTTTCGCTTCCTGCGATATACTTGGGATATGACAATGCGTAAAATTGCTTAAGAATTATCTATATTGAAATAAATGTAAATGAATTGTATTTTACTTAGAAGAAAGATCGTTGTCGGCATATGTATGGAGTAAATGTTTTAGGATTGCGGGAAGTGTTTTTCGAACACGGTCATTATTCTTTGAGGTGCGACACTTATCTTCAGATGTCCAATACTACTCATCAGCAACCGCTGCTTGTTCTGATCGGTATGCTTTCGTATTTACAGAGCACGCATGAGTTATTTTGATACTTTTCTCTTCAATG
Source organism: Parelaphostrongylus tenuis (assembly GCA_019055375.1). Classification (NCBI taxonomy): domain Eukaryota; kingdom Metazoa; phylum Nematoda; class Chromadorea; order Rhabditida; family Metastrongylidae; genus Parelaphostrongylus; species Parelaphostrongylus tenuis. The sequence goes on from JAHQIW010002477.1 coordinate 193,304, forward strand.
GCGACAAATGAATATTCGACCTCATTTCATGGACAAGAACTTCTCATAAAAGTGTTTTTAATCATACGAAAGCTTAACTATCTGGCTGGCGCGGTATGTGACCGGTTTTGCAAAAGTTATTTTACAAAGGTTCAAGTGAAAAAAATTTGTGCTCCACACAGCCGTTATTGTCGCAAGGCAGGGCTCTTTCTTTGGACTGTTAATAGCCGTTCGATAGCGCAAACTAGTAGATTCCAACACTGCGCCTATTTTCTGGAAAGACTGTTTCTCTGCAGTACAAAAGAAAAATATAATATCAAGTTCTTGAATGCGAGCATGGGTATTTTGGCTATTCTACAGAGTGGAAAGCGGAGCACAGGGTTGATGAGGCCCTTTCAACACTGTCATCTATCATTTGACTCTTTGGCAGGCATATGCAAGGTACGACTTTTGTTATTCAATTAGGAGCGATTTCTCCACTCTGAAAGAAACCCCAGATCAAACGCCTGATTCTGATATTGAAATATTTTCTCTACACTTTCATGTGCTTTTTTGTGCTCCCAGCGAAGTAGTAATGAATTGACCCATGTAAAACATAATTTTTATTCTAAATTCGACAACATTATCGAATTTGTTTCCATGAACCGGTTACGTACTGCGCTGGCCAGAGATTTGAACTCTCAAATAAAAACTAACACTCCTGTGGATAGTATTTGTCCAACGATGGAGGTCGAAAATTCATTTTTCGTCGTCTAACTGAGAAGAACTATCATTTCTTTTTTTGAGGAGATGATAATAAAGCACTTAATTCTATCTGCAGCGGAAGAAGCATTAACATCTGCGATATACTATATGGCCAGAATAATGGATAGTATTTTAGTTATTTGGAAATAACTTAGATTTTCCAAAAGTGTATTGACTGTTCAGCCAAAGTGGGTCAGCGACAACGCAGCACGATGTGTTCCTTGTAAGGAGAGACCCTGATTTGGGTGGGTGAATCGACGTGGACATAATCTGAGACTCATGTGGTTCAGTTAGTAAATATGTCGTCTTTTCTTTGGACAAACGTGAAAGGTGGATTGTTAGAAGAAAAGTTCAACAGGTTCACTCTCATAACTCGAGGAGAGATTGAGGAGTCTCAGATCTGAGCTAGGACGAAGATGCGAGGTCATTACTAAAGGGAAACTGCCTGACTAACTGCTAGATTTTGAGATTTGAGAAGACTACATTGATGATTCGCACTTGGACCGCACGCATTCAACGCCCAACATTGCTGTAGAGGAATAAACGCCAGCAAGACTAAGGCAACGTTAGCCGGAGCTGGCCATCAGAAGCAGCCGGGAAAGTTTGAGTGAATACTTTGTCTTTCAGTTGTAACAGGTTTTTTGTGCGGTGGAGGGAACGGGTGTGGCACAGCGGTTAGAGGTGCTCTGCGTCACACGTGAACGACCAGTCGCAATGGTCGATGAGTTGATGTTGCGCTCAAGATCTATCAAGAGTTCGGTTGAGTTCCACGAACCCCGGGCGTGTCCAACTTTTCCACCTCTTCTGCCCCCGAATGGACTCCGACTACGGGTGCTTTTCGTTGCGGAGCCCGCAGCTATGTCTTGACATGATTCGCTTGTGGTGTGCGGCGGCGTATCGACTGTTGTTTCTTGATGTTGACGCCACACTTGCACACATAAAATCAACAAACAGCGGTCAATACGCCGGAGCTCGCCTTATACGAATCATTGCAGATCGCGACTTCGGGTTCTGCGGCGAGGAGTGGCTGTGTCCGGCGTCCAGTTGGGTTGGAGAAGGTGGAGCCGTTGGAGACGCCCTGGAACCATGGAAGTCAACCGGTTAATCTTTTCCGGGTAGGCGAATTGCTACCAGAATTGTCTGGCAGTTTAGCAGCACTGACTTGTTACAATGGTCGTCCACTGCGAGTCGTTGTGAAGGCCAAATATGTGGCCAAATCTCACCTAATCACCTCGAACGATACCAGGTTAAGGCGAATACGTGACGCATCCCTAAGGGATCGGGCTACGCCGAGAGCTTTGATTGAAATATGTCAGACAATTACCAAACAATGACACGTTCGTAGAAACTTACACTCCAAATTGCAACACAATGTCACTTTACGGATAACTCAGTGAACTCTCTGACATTAGTGTACTTTAGCGGTCAAGTCTACTATAGATGTGTAGGAGAAGCCTCGTTCTATTGTCTCATGAGTGATAACTAAAGATATCCACTTATACTCACCTACGAACATTATTCATCGCTGCAGCATAGAACTAACGCCGACGCTTCCTCTAATCCTCTAATTTTTGAAAGGAAATCCGTACGCTTGCAAAAAAGTCGTATTTCGAAGTGTTATTCAACGTCCCTATGCTGTTTTATCTAGAGAATTAATAAGGCTATCGTTTCGAATACTGCAAAGAATTTTGAGTGATAGCCTACTCCAGCACACTTCACACAGTGCAAAAAATGTTACCGTTATGAAATATTGATCTGAAGAGAATGCTGAGAAATTATCCTACCTATTTCGGCAACTGACTTCATAGCGGCGTGAGCTTTCTATTCGACCATTACTCTTATGCAAACACTCCTTCTTTGGTACTCGGTAACAAGGTCGTAATTCGAACAGCTATATCAGTGAAAGTACCATAAGAAATGCATAGCTTAATACAAATGCGAGAGCACGTGGCGCATCACAGAAGGTGGATAGGGAAACTCAACGCGAGCCAAAAGCGGCCGTGTGCTTCCCAGAGACGCAGGTGGATTCAGGGGATGAGCTCTCTGCTTCTGCAGCGCCGATTTGACAATACTCTATTTCTACTAATCAGCTCGGCTAAAAGACTGCTATCAACTGTCTGGAAAGTACATGGGGGGGCGGTTAGGAGTTACCTCCAACAAATAAGCTTCTCCAGCTCCCTCGAGAGAGATTGGAAAGCTCTCGTGTGTACCCAGCTCCACGTTTGGAGCTCAGCAAGCTATACGTTGGGTGTTGAAATGCTAGGAACAGTAACAAATATGGGCCTCATTCCCCTAACCCCAAAAGAGCCCCCAGTACAGCAGCGCCGGGTAGGACGAGCACGGAGCGGCTGCTAAAATCTCGGGGCAAAACTAGACTACCGAAATCGGAACGGACTGAAATGACGATCTGTACCCACGATGCAAGAACACTTGCACAGGAGTCCGCTGTAGAAGATCTATCGATTCAAGCGAGAACGATAAGGTAAGGCGTCATAGGCGTGGCTGAGTAGAGGAGACGCCTTCCTTTATGCGCTATTTATGACGCCGAAGAAGAACTGTTTCTTGGAACATGCGATAACAGAGGTGCCGGCGGCGTTGGCCTCCTCTCCAAATCGAATTTGACCGTAAACATAGATTAGTTTGAACAACTAGCAACCCGTATTGGACAAATACGGTTAAAACGATGTGGTTCTATGCCGGCTTTGACCATCCTCGTTGCTTACGCACCAACATCAAGCTATGACGAAGACGAAGTCGAAGCGTGCTATATGGACCTTGAAAAATTCTTCAGAGAAGGCCATACATTCTTCAAGATCATTATTGGAGATTTGAACTCGTTGACGACCGTGCGTACGAAACATAGCGTGCGCCGCGCTCGTGGCTGCCGCGGCGGGCTGCGGAGGGCTGCGGCTGGTTCGTATATCACGCGCTTCCATGGAAATAGAAACTTATTTGTTGATCAAAACTTTGAGGGTACATTGTCAGCATTGAGTGATAAAAGACCACAAAAGGGATTCCTATAGAAGGTTTTTTTGGTAAAAAAAGCCCATCCGCCGGAAACCATTCTATGATTTAACGAATGAACCACAGCTTTTGAGAACAAACTTTTGTTTGTCACATAACACCTTCTTTTTTTTGGGTTGTATTTTTGTACTTAACTGATAGGCCGGAAGACCCAAGTTTCAGACTAAGCTTAATTTGTTGAAGAATTTCTATATTACATTTTACGAACAAAAAGAAAGATAAGGTCAAAGATACAGATAAGATAAGATAAGAAAAAATTTAGTCAAACGAGTCTGTACACTGTGAAGTGGCGTCCACTTCAACCGATGACCCCTTTGGTGATTCGGCTATTGATCTTTCCGCAGAAACTGCCTCATATAAGTGATCACCCAGGCGAGAAATATTGTTCATCTTCACGAACTACTGCCAGTGGAGGTAGAGTTTTGAAAAGAAAAGCTGGACTGCTTCTTAGGAGTTTAGAGTTTTAAACTGCGCATATCCTATCCTTATCATCTTTATAGGTCCATATGAACCCCTTGACGTGGCAGGGGCCTCTGTGGTCGTATGTGGGACACATTCAATAATGGACAGAGAGGTAAACATGCTGATAGGGTATTGAAACGCTCACGGGAAGAGAAGGTGCGAATTTCAATCATATTGCAGTAATAGTTCTTCTCATAAGTTTCGCCACTGGAGCAATAAACGATAAGATTATTATTTGGAAGGGATCATAGTTGCTTAGCAACTCAATTCAAACTATGCGCTATCACGTAAACACATTTCTTTCATCTGTCGGGCAACAAATCATTACCGCTTTATGTAGAATTTTCTAACTTTCTTTTGTTACAGAATTTGTTCATAATTGCCGCCTCATGGCATCATGGCGAAGCTAGACTTAAAACCGATGCGCTGCTTGCCTGAACAGAAATACTTGAGCTTTTGCACGGTCGACGTTTCTCGAAGGCGGTCTGCTCATCGTGTCCCAATTCGTACTAAAACGAGGAAGATTGCGATTAAGGCTTTGTTGAGCAGCCGTGATGCGGCAAGTATGGCCAATTCTCGTGCAAAAAAAAGGCTCAGAAAATTCTGCGCGAAGTGGTAATGATTTGTCGCCTGCGAGGTTGTAAAAGTGTTTCGGGCTGATAAAATATGCTATAAATAGTCCTCTTTAACACGAAATTTGGACCTAGAAGATCGTCTGAAGAACATCACATTGGGACCGACGGACTAGAATGGAATGAGTAGGGTGAGAGGATATCTGAGCTTATCATGACGACCCAAACTATCCATGGTAACTCACAATTCCAAAAGCCTCACAACGGTGAACAGGGAGTCTTCCAATAGACAGTACCATAACGAAATAGACCACATCTTGGTATCAAAGGATTTGCTTGACCGATGTCGCTGTTGCTCTAAGTTCCACGCGTGATTAGACCATCGCCTCCTTTGCACGTTTCCTTTTTCCGCGGAAAGGAGAGCAAACCGTCACCGACTGGAATTTTCGGGATATCGAGAGCTCTATTGGAAGACCACCGACGCGTTGGTCCGATTTCTTCACGAAAGAAATAGAAGAAAGATATGATGCTCAGCGAATCCCTAAAGCGGGAAGCACCTACCAGGCCTTTCTTGTCTACGCGATAGGGAAATAGAAGTGTTGCTAGTACCCGCTCGAGTCACTCGACGATCAGCGGGGCGACAGGTGATACAGGTGATCGTTACTTTCAGTGATGTAGGGTGATGTGTAAAACTTCTGCGTCAAGAGTGCCCGAACCTGCATTTCATTTCATAGAAATGGTTTTGTTGCAGTTGCGCAGGACGTCGCTTTGAAAATCTGCTCCTAGCTCGCTGAATTGGAAGATTAATAGGCAATACCACATCTCTCGATCAGCCACCTATTGAAACTCGTCGGCTCTAGCCGAGTCTACATGTACTTGAATGTCCAACTCACCATCCTCAGGAATCACGGAATGATATATGCGGCGCAGTCGAATGTGATACACATCGCGGACAGGTTTCTGATCAGGAGACTCCGGTATACTGATGCAAGGCTGCAACTGTCGGAGGATGGTCTTATTGAATTTTTCTGAGAAGCGGGGGCTGCACGAGGCACAATAACTGCAATGCTGACATTAGGCGAAAAGAATTACGTTGAGCATGTAAAATCGTGCATCATGTCCAGTCCCAAAATAACCGCGATAAGATGTGCTTAGAGACACTGTGAACGAATAATGGGAGGTTAATAATCGTCGGACGACAGATCAAGATTTATTCTAAATTTCAATGGAGATACCAGCATTCAAAGTACACTTATAATCAACATATTATTGAGAGTGATGATGAAATGGGACTACATAAAACGAGCAGCTTCAATTTGGGAAAACCATTTACAAATTCTAAGATTCAACCACTTTGACGAATTTTGTGTGCTATATGGAATAAGTGTGTATGGAACAAAATGAGGTACATGACAGTATCTGATTCCAAAACTAAGAATTGATACTGTGATACATTATTCTACTAGTTACCCATTCACGCCTATAACTACGACGATTTTTTGGTCACTTAGGAAATAAAAGATGAGATGTTACCCCTTCAGCCCTTTCGGGGCAACGTGTGCCCCTGTGAAAATGCGAGTAGTTTTAGGCTTTTTTGCTGAACGGAGCATATGTCACCAACATTTAGTAAGCATTCCATAACTTGCAGTGGACGTTTCTAATGCTTCACTCCGTTTTTGAAAAAAACCTTTTTTGTGCTCTGCAGCAACGTAAACGAAATTATTTTGCATCCGTTGCGTTATATTCACTCGGCTATGGTTTGTGGTCTGTGAATGACTTTTATTCGAATTAACTAGCCATTTGATAATCAAATCTCGTCCATTTTAGTCATTTTGAAATTAGGTTTGATCTCCAAAAAAGTTCTCAGATGCGATTTGTGAGTAAGAAGAAAATTACGCTTTACATTACCTATAGCATTCCAACACAAATTTGTTCGTTAGAGAAACAAATCTCCGATTACTGAAATCGCGCTCTCTCGATTCACTCTTTGCGCAGCAGTTTCAATTGCCTCCTCGAAAGATCGCAATTTTTGTTGCTTAATTGATTTTTTTAAGTTTCCAAAAAAATTTACGAACTTCTTTCTTGGTGTCATGTTGCACGATTTTCTCCTCAAGTTTAAATGCTTTTAATGTGTATCTCAGTGAGATCTCTCAGTGAAAAGCAAAGCATTGTTTTTGCTTTATGAATGCTTTTTGGAAATAGCGCTTAATTTTAGAGTTAGCGTTCTTTGAGCTATCGCATACATACGAAAACTCAGGCGAAACGTCATCCACAAGAACTAGCCGAGCAAAAAATTTTCGCTGAAGGTGCAAGCTAATTTTATATAGCTGCCACGTATAATAACGCTCTAGAAAATCCAATTAAATTATTGAAATTGCCGAGATTTTAGCTATCGAATGTTCACTAAAAGTCTAAGAGAAAAGCGAATAACCTTTGTCCCGATCAGGTTAGATAGGGCACTATAGTAAGTTTTCTCTCTCGTGCATGATCAACGCTATATTCTTCGTTAAAGTTAGCCGCAGATGTGTTAATAGTGTGTGATTTAAATGAGTTTTCGGAGAAATAGGCTAGAAGAGATATATGTTCTAGGTCGGAAATGAATTTTTTCTTGTGAGCGAAGATATCTGGATTCACGAATCATGGAAGAAGGCACTTATTTATTATGATTTTTGCGCACAACAGAGTTGATCGAAGTATCCGATTGTTGTAATTATGGGCACCAGCGGGAAAGGTTTTCGTCTCCGATGAAGACGAGAATATTGCTCTTCGTGAAGTCTTCCAACAATGACCACTATCATTGGCATCAAGCGTTTCACTACGCAGATGTCCCAATTGATTTCGCAGTATATAATTCGTTATTGTTTTCACTAACTCATTTCAAGAATGTGCTGTTACACTCACGTTTGGTCAAAATCCTTCTGTTATTTGAAATTATAGAGTCGAGAATATGCTATCACTGCAAGAGGCATTTTTTTCTATTGTTCTAAGAATATGTATGCCCTATAAGTTGCTATTCACTGTGTCGTACTATACTAGGTAGCCATACTTGCTGTTGTCGTTCCTGCAATTATCATCCACGAACATCTTTGGTTGTTAAAATGTTGCCTGTTATCTCAAACGTTATTTGTGAGAGTTTTCATCTACTTTGTAAATGTCATCAAATGCTGTACGAATCCGTCTAATACTGCGTAGTTCAATTCATTTTCTATCAATGATGTTTTGCTACATGTTTTTAATACTAACCATAAAAATGCTGAGATACGAGCAAAACTGGTATCTTTACGTATGTTTGATGGATTAGAATTATGACGGTACCTTATAGGAAGCTCGTTTTCAGGCTTCGCTCTGCTTTTCTCTAAGCTGTGAATTAGTTAGTAATTAGAAGTCAACAAATTGTTTTTTTCCACTTTACTCAAATGTCTTTTCAAATGTATCACTGGATATCTATGTGTCGTAGTGTTGGATGGTGTGATTAGCATTTGCATTCGCTAGTTCATTGTTTCTATTTACTGCCAACAATAAATCTTGATGCATCCAGAGTGGTAACTTTTGCTAAAGGTAATTTCCAATTTATGTTCATGCTTTGAGTCCATCTGTAGTGTAATAATAAGCGGAAGGACAGGTGGTATTTCAGAGTCATATCTGCGGAAGTGACAGGGTTATTATTGATGCATGAGCTTTCAGAAAAGTAGACATTTGTTTGGAATGTACATATAGACTTTGCAAGGTCCTTCTGTTGAAGATGTAGTGCTGTAATAAACTGTTAGTTTGCTTAATATACCAATTGATAGAGCATGTAGTCTCACCAATCCAATGATTTATGTGCTCTCAGCATTCTTTGATAATACTGCGCTTTCGTTGAAAGAGCAAATGTCATTTTTGCACAGATTAATGGTGATAACCAACAACACAACCAACATTGATATGTTGAAAACAAAAATCGCGAAAGAAGCTAAAAAAAGTGCCCCAAATGTGTCATCGACAGCACGAAAGGTGATGCCATCGTAATTGGAGAGCGGGCAAATTTATTTCATTGCGCTCAAAAGTTTAAATTACACATGAAAAGCGTACAAAACTGTGGGAACAAAGGAGTGGTATTCTCAATAAACCAGTAGGCTGTTGTCTCCCCCAGGTGTTCACGGTCAGTACTTCTTTAATTCAAAGCGCATTTTGACAGTGCTCGAATGACACAAGCACCAATGAATCTGATAGCTAAATGCAGCCGTCATTTCAAAAAATTTTAAAGTAGTCGCTGGAGGTTGCACATGCTTTGACGAAGCGACAGAACATACAGATTGCCAGGATATTGGGCCTTCTCACAAGTTTTAGCACTAGAGAAACAAGCACTATTTTTTATTAATTAGAAGTAATGAAAACTGCACATAGCTCAAAAGCTACTCCATCGTCATCTTTGCGCTCTATTTCGGCCACAGTCATCATCCCTGACAAAAGGATTTTTTTTGACGAGTCAACGTCAACCAAACCAGCTGTTGTCACCAGGCCAACGAGGAACTCCAACTCCGCATCCAAATCACTTCGCAAAGGCTGCTAACTTTTGGGACTACATCGGGCCAAATAACTGGGATCTAATACAAGTCGGAGAGACGATCAACACAAAGCGCTTCTGTGAGCACCTGTGTCGCTGCAATCGTGCCTACTCACTTCGATATTGCCGCAATCGCATATTTCTTCGTGACAACACAAGGCTGCATGTCACCAAATTGACAAAGAGAAAGTTGGCCGAAGTAGCTTGGGAGTAGCTGGATCATCCGCCGTACAGTTATGAGTTGTCTTTCTCTGGCTATCATCTCTTCCGATCGTTGGAGCACTTCTGGAGCAAGAAAAAGTTCCGAGACATCGAACAATCATTTGCTTTTAGGATTGACAGCTGTTTTGAATTCAAAAGTGGCGAGTTCTATGAGCGCATTATTAACTTGTTGTTTGGAAGATGACAAAATTGTATACGGGCTGATGATGCATACTTTGAGTAGTTTTGTTAAGCAATTTTAAGTACTTCTGGTTGAAAAGTTTGATGTTTATCGCCATGGTGCCAAAACTTACGAGAATACCTCCTATAAAATGTATTATTGAATTTAAGTAAGCCGATCGCTATGTCGATGTTAGGTAGAGGAAGTCGGCCGTGGACTGAAAAGCTGCTAGCATATTGTTTCAAATATGAGAGAATATTCAAACTTGCGAAGGATCTCTGTGCATTAGTGAATCGAGAGGAGATAGCCAAAAATTTTGGAATATTTGAGCTACTAACCCTTCTGCTTTACTTGTGGTTTGAATGTGTCATGGCTGTTTGAAGACGCGGCTGCTGTTTCTGAGTAGCGAGTTTTTGAGTTTGAGTTCTATGTAAAGGGTAGCGTCAAGTAGAAACTTGAAACAAAAAAAAAACTAAAGTAGCCTGTGGGCAGATGATCTTAGTGCAATGGGCAATTCTTGCATGAAGGCTTTCTTGGAAGGAGTAATGTAATTGTTGAAAGTGAAAATCAAGATTGAAGTAAAGAAAAGCAGTTCAATGTGCTACATAATAAAGAGAAAGGATAATGGCACCGTGATTGGATCACCTGTATCAGCCGTCGTCCCATCAAACCTTGAATGAGTCGTACTAGCAACACTTCTATTTTTCCCTATCACGTGCAAGAGTAGCCCAGTGGGTCTTCCTCGCTTTAGGAATCCGCTGAGCATCATTTCTTTCTTCTATACCTTTCATGAAGAAATTAGACCATCGGATCGACGGTCTTCCTGTAGAACGCTTGATGTCCCGAGGAGTTCAGTTGGTAACAGCTCTCGTTCATCAGTTGTCGCTGAAGCGCATCACGTGCCCTGCTCACCTTATTTTTGATATTCTGGCATGTAGAACGGTGCTTTCGACATTCGATCTTTAACGTAGGTTAAAACTTTGGATCCTTTCCCTCATTTGCGAGACACGGGATAGTCCTAACATCGACCTTTCGACTGCGCGTTCACTAGCGCCAAGAGATCTTTCATCCTGCTTACGTAGCGACCAGGTTTCTGCTGCATGCGTTAAGGAAGATATAATCTTCGAGTCAAAAAGGTGGGCATGGGGTCGGATATTCCTTGCCCTCTTCACTACATCCTCGATGCTTTTGAACGTTCCCCAACCCGCTCGGTTCCTCCTGCTCAACTCTGAAGCTAGGTCGTTCATCATATTGATTTCACGACCTAGATAGTTGTAAGTGGAGCGTTCGGAAATTTTTACTCTGTTGAACGTGAATGGGTCTTTCAAACCCATCCCTCCCTCATGAACATTGTTTTCATAAGATTTAGTTAATGACCAGTATTTCCACAGGCGTTCTCGAAATCGATCAACACTCGTTCCGCTAGTGTGGTGCTTCGCGTTATGAGGACGATATCGTCAACAAAGCGAAGACGGTTTATTTTTCGACTGTAAATTTGCACTCCCTTGTCGTTCCACTCTAATGTTTGCATAACATTTTGGAAGGTGGAAGTGGATAACTTTGGCGAAATTGTATCGCTTTGTCAAACCTCTTTTCTTACTACGATGATGATAACGTTGTATAAGGGATATAATTTGCTCGTGAAATCTTTATATAGCTCACGCAAAATCATTACGTACATAGTGCAGACGCCTTAGTTATCCAAGGCCCTATACCCGCTTCTGTTTCCAATGAATTAAAGGCTTTCTTCAGATTCATGAAAGTGAGACAGAGCGGTATTGTGCTCTCGTGAAACTTCAATGACTCTTGCAATCATGTGGTATGGTCTATGGTATTAAATCCTTTTCGGTACTCTGCTTGTTCGCATGACTGCCCTTTGTCCAGTGTTCTGTCAATCCTGTTCAGCACTAATCAAGTGAAGAGTTCATAGACAACGGACAGCAAGCAGATTGGGCGATAATTGTCTATGTCGTGAAGGTCTCCCTTTTTGAACAACAACACGGTCATGCTGACTTTCATGAAAGGGAACCTTGCATTCTGACAGGAAGCGAGTGAAGAGCCGAGCCAGGGTGTTGATGAAAACTGACGGTAGGTTCTCATCAACACCCTGGCTCGGCTCTTCACTCGCTTCTTGTCAGAATGCAAGGTTCCCTTTCATGAAAGCCAGCATGACCGTGTGAACCGGATGTTGTTCTGTTCTTCACCAACGATATGCATGTCGGATTTTGGAAGGGGCTACCGGTGGAACGATATATTCATCCTCTCAATTTATATGACAATAAGAGGGCATGGCTAGGGAAGAGATTCGAGTAGTATTGGTGTATGATTTTCTCCATTATCCTTCTGGAAGCTGTAAGTGTCCTATCAAGGCGTCGGAGTGCAATCATCTTGGTCTTGTAATTAGCGAAACTTCGCTGGGTTTTGCCAATGCTCTTCCCAGCTTCTGGAGCTTCTGCCATGACTGTTGCTCGTCTCTCTTTGTAGTCTTCTTTTATCACTTCTCCGTAGCGTTTCGCAAGTTTGGACGTGAGGTTTTGGCTGTGTAGCTCGTGCGATTTCACGTTGGCGTATCAGCTTGAGTGTCTGCGACAAGCGTCTCTTCCTCACTTTAGAGCTCTCGGCTTTTATAGCGCCAACGTGAAGATGTTCAACGACCCGGTCTTATTCCTCGTCAGTGTTGTCGACAACGGTATCTTTCCAAGCGCCGACTAACGATTTGAATACCTCCCAGTTTATGGTAGTTGTGGTACTTCATTGTTAGAATTTACCGGCTTTCTCTTCTTTCCGCGAAAAACGGAAAGTTGCGCGATGGAAGCGATGGTCTGATCCTGTGTAGAGCTTAGGAACAGCAGCGACATCGCTTAGGCAAATACTTTGATTTACTAAGAAGTGGTCTATCTCGTTATGGTACTCTTCATTGGGAGACCCCCACGTCCATCGTCGAGTGTGAGGCTTTTGGAATCGTTAGATACCATGGGTGGTTTGGGTCGTCATGATAAACTCAGGTAGCCTTCCACCTGCTCATTCCATTCTAATCCGTGAGTCCCGATGTGACGTTCTTCAGACGTTCTCCTAGGTCCAGTTTCCGCATTAAGATCTCCAGCGATGAGCTTGAGAAAGGTAAGGTCTTCTCTAAAAATTCTTTCGAGGTCCATATAGAACGCTTTGACATTGTTTTCGTCATAGCTTGATGTTGGTGCGTAAGCAACGAAGATGGCCAACGCCGGCATTGAATCACATCGTTTCAGATGTAATCGTACTATACGGGTTGTTAGTTGTTCAAACGAATCGGTGTTCACGGTCAAATTCGATTTGACGAGGAACCCAGCGTTGCCGACATTTCTGCTACTGCGTGTTCCAAAAAACAATTCTTCTTCGGCGTCATAAGGTGTGAAAAGGATGGCGTCTTCTCGTTTCAGCCAGGCCTATGATGTCACACCTTATTCTTCTTGCTTGAATTAATAGATCTTCTCCAGCGGATGCGTGAGCAAGTGTTCTTGCATTGTAGCTACAGATCGTCATTTTACTCCGTTTTGATTTTGGCAGCCTAATTTGGCTCTGAGATTTTATAAGCCTCTCCGTTCTCGTACTACCCAACGCTGCCGTCTTGGAGCCTCTTTGGGGTCAGGGGAATGAGACGCATATTTATTGCTGTTTTTAACATTTCAGTACTTGACGTATAGATTGCTATGCTCTAAAGGTGGGGTGCTGCGTACTCACGAGTAGCTTGCCAGTCTCTCTAGAAGGAGCGGAAGGAGCTTATTTGTTAGAGGCGACTCCTAACCTCCTGCCATGTACTTCCTAGGCGCTTGATTGCAGGCTTTTGGTCGATTTGGCTCGTCGAAGAAAGTTTTGTCAGTTCGCCATTGCAAAGCAGGGAGCTCATTCCCTGAGTCTACCCGCGTCTTTGAGAGGCACACGATCGCTTTTGGCTCGCGTTTATTCCCCTATCCCTTATCTGAGGTCGCACCACGTGCCCTCGCGAATAGCCGGGCGAGATCCCTTAAAGAGAAGATCCGTAGCATGACTAGATAATTGACTAGTTTAATTCATTATGCACAACATTTTAGATCACATATCAAAAGTATACTAAAGTATGAAACATTAAAGTTGTATCCTCTCGAAACCGGTGCTCTATGTCTCTCGCAAGTGTCCACGGTCCGTACGTTCTTAGATTTATTGCACATTTCGATAGTGCTCAAATGGCGTACAGTCCAGTGAACGTGACATGTAATGTGACTGCAAGGACTAAAGTAATTGCTAGTTTTAAGGGTGGCTGGAGAGATCCATGTACTCGTTTGGTGCGCAGTTACGTCCGCACAAACTCGGATATTCATTTAAACATCAACGGTTTTTGGTAGGTGCGAAATCCCCACTCTGATTCCTGATAAAAAGGAATTGTATGTTTTAAGGTATTGAATACTTCAACATATTCTGTAAGAATGTTGAAAGCCTCACCAAGGTTGTTACGTCAAAGCCATACACGTGTTTCGGGGTATCGCCCTCTTCATCAGTGGCCCACACCTCTTTCTGAGCTCTACTTTGTAGCAGAGAGGGGAGACGTATGCGGTGGCAGTACAACGTACAATGACATTGTGTTATCGACGTCCCCCTTTCTGCTACAAAACAGAGCACGCGTGGAGCGTGAGCCATTGATGAAGAGGGTGATACCTCCGTAACACGTGTATGGCTCTGATGTAACAATCTCGATACGACTTTAAACATTCTTACAGACTATATTGAATGTTTATAGCGATGTTTAAGTAACAGTCGATGATGTCGATCAATTTATACCTACCAGCCAAGATACATCGACTGAAAATGATGAAAACGTAATGTTATTGTATGTTGCGCTACCACCATATTGCTAATTGATAATTTCTCTAGATAAATAGAAATTTAAAAATTAATAAATAATATACAATAATGAATAAATAGATAAATATTATACGTTATAATGAATAGCAAATAGGAACACAAGTGTTGAAATGTGAAGGAATATGGTCTAATATGGTCAACCAATAGTCTCTGTTCGTTCATATTTATTGAGTTCATGAAAAGCGGAATGAATTGTATAAATTTTTCAAAACGGTGTCATTTTCAAAACAACTGAACGTCGTAGAATACTGGTCGAGCGAGCCATCTTGCAATCCCGAGGATAGTCTGGCTGTGGCCTCCAATGGGGTATTATTGTTGGCTGCCGGAGAGAGTTGGAGTGGAGTTCGGCTTTACGCACGCCGCGACGAGCATCACAACCACTCGACCGCGGCGCCCCATAGTCCAGAGTAAGGGGATAATGAAAAAGTTGGCACCTATTTGATGATAGAAAGAAGTTTTCTGTAATTAGATAAGGGCCTCAGTCTCTGATACATACTAACAATCAAAAAATTATTCAGAGTTACCGATGAAGTGCGATCACATGCTTGAGCAGTACCCTTTTTGTCAAACCATTCATTGCTTCCGCATAGTAATTATTATTATGATGATTTTTATGTATTATATGCAATATGAATATATGAAAACTGAATGATTCATGATATATAATTTGATATCAAAACTCAAATGATGACGTGATTGATTATTCGACTACTTAACATCTAAAACGAAAGCGATTTATTGTTAACATAGGACTCACAAGATAAATATGCTTGAGTATAGATAAATCTGAATTTTATACCATCAAATTCTTGATTTTTCTCCTAACACCGCAGATTATGAAGGGAGCATTTGCACTGCTTTGCTTCACCTCATTGGAGTCTTCTATCTTATTTCACTGCTCAATAACGATAATACAGCATTTATTAACGAAGAAGGTAAAAATTTTACTAGAAATTAACGTATTAGGGCTGGAGAGCACGCCGCCCGGCTTTCTTCATAGTCTTCCCAAGCACCCGCCAGCCGAAAATGACCGCCGTTTGGAAAGGGGTATATCAATATGGCATATAGGAATGCTGAATGATATGCATTCGACTCGATTGTCTTTATATTTCATACAAACAAATTTTGATTCGTTGTTTACACAAAGGTATAAGTCTGCAAAACGTTTATTGTTTGAATAAAAATCTATAGCGTTTACTACTGAAATTTTATTTGAGAGGAATCACTCACAGAGTTATTATATGTAGGCTATGTACGCTACTTATTTTCCTGTGTTCCTTTGAATTGAATCTGCCACAAGTCAGTGGTCAAATCGAACGAACATGCCAATTGATGGGTGTTTGGTGTACAACTATGACTCCGCCGTTTCTTTTTTTCTTGCTGTAACAGTAGTGAGAACAATGATATGTAAATCCTTTTTTTTTGTTAGAAGGTGTGGTAGATGCTTTGCTAATTCATATGTTTCCTATACACAAAATAATTTACATAATGGTTTCTATAAAAATTTGAAGGTGACGATTTTTGTACCCAGGAACGCCATTTTTCAAAATTGTTAATTAGTAGTTTGAATCTGATAACTTGTAATGATAATTTGACGGTGCAATGTTAAAATAGTTTGGCTGTTGTGGCTGAGCTCTTTAAAAAATCCCACTTCAACCCTTCTTATGACGTTTCGATCGGTTTTGCACATGAAGTCGGGCAATATCATGCAGAAAATTGCAACGTTCGCGCCGTTTCAGTTTCTATCATGACTTTTTGCAATTAATTGCATAATTTTGGTACCGTGCTATTGCGCATTTTCTTACAAACATTTCGGTATGCAACTTGCCTCTGCTTGCTTTAAGATGATACTCGTAACAAGCTTCATTAATCTGGTGCGCCCTTCACTATCATTTCACTTAAGCGCCATTCGTGCATGAGTAGCAAATGAATTTCATACCCGCAGCTCCATCTCAAATCAAATGTGGGCAAGTTGCAAGCTTAAATGCCTGCGAGAAAATGGGCAACTGAGCGTTGCCAAGATCAAGCAATTTCGGCTATTTTTGGTAAATAACTCTTATAAGTAAAGTTCCCGCAAATGACGTTTTGCGAGTATAAGAGTCGTCATCAGCAGAGTTCTATAAAAGCCATCATATAAAATACTTCGTGAACAAAAATGGGAAAAAAATTTATATATCCTTATTTTGACTATTATTGCAGCTACAATGGAGAAACGGCGGAGTCATAGCTGTACACCTAATTATTGTGCATTTCTACTCAGACGAGAAAACCAATGTGCGATAAGCTACCATATGCTTTACAATGTTTGAACACACTCCTCTCTTTGCTAACTGCTAGTCTCTTCAAAAATTTCCAGAAGACCTCAAGAGTATATCTCTCCAACGATTTGTAGTCTTTTCCCAAGATTACAACGACAAAGATGTCACTGCTATGCTATATGTGTCTAGAGGAAAGATTGCTCGATTTTTTTGACTTTCCGTGTGGGTTTTTATTATTATATACTATATTACATATATATTATATTCTTACCTAATTAGCAAAGATCAGCACTAGCATGAGGCCAGCTGAAAATCGGTCGATCATCGTGTCAGCTCACCTAACCGCCTCACCCAGCGGCTCATCAATTGACTGAAAGCGATTTGCTCGCACACGCTGATTCAATCTTTTTTTCGCTGCAACGCTGCAGAGAAACGGTCGCTTCAGCAAATAAGCACGGCATTGGAGGAACTGGAATTCACGCTATCGAATGATCAAAAGTACTCCAAAGAAAGAGCTCTGTCCGGCGAGAAATATGGGCGTGTGAAACATAATTTCAATTTCGATACTACACCGTAAAAAAAGAGTCTTTTAAACAATCGGTTACGCTCAGCTCTAGCCAGAGATTCAAGCTTCGAATGAATATTTACACTCTTATGAAATGTTCCCGTCCAGCAAATGAAGTCGATTCTTCATTTTGCCTCTTTGTAACCGAAAAATCATAGGAGGCTTGATTATCTTAGAAAGTCCTACTTTTCAAAATAAAAGCCACATCCTTGGAAAGACGCAGTTCTAACTGCTTTGAAAAAAGCGTATATCTAAGCCCTACTTAGCATATTGCTGATATCTATATGCTTCATTAGTAATTCTATTGAGCTATCAGCCTATCAATCACTTTTATCAAGAACATTATACGAAAAGAATCCATTTCCAAAAATGAGAATCATCATAATGAAATCAAAAGGCTATTGTTCAGAAGAGTTTCTCTGGTGATGGTAAAGTCTTTCACAGCACTTGCGTGGAATTTCATGAAAGGTTGTTTGGTGAAGTTCTGATGAGTATAATCCATAGAAATCCTTTATTTTACCGCTTTTTAGCAGTGTTATCGAAGAAACAGTGGTGGTGAAGTGGTAGCTTTGGTTGTGTAGTGGTGGCATGAGCTCCCACTATATTCAAAACGCGGGTTCAACTTCTCATGGATTCGAATATTTTGCAAACTACTCATCAGTTCTAGATGATTTTCGTGAAGACACACCACTAGTAATAAGCAGTAAAAATGAGAAATTGTTTTAGTTTTTTGAGTTTTGGGATTTTGAGTTCAACTAATCAGGTAGAAATTCCATTATTTTTGGAGAATTGTGCAACGGAAGACGGTGAATGGAACTCACATTGTTGTGGTAGTAAGCAGACGATGGGATTGAGTCATAAAATCTTATAGAACGACTTTTAAGGCCGACGGGATCAATAAGGGAGATAATATGACTACGAAGGGGTCTACTGACGAGCCTGATCGTGCTTGCAGTAGCAGTATTGCTGTTGCAGAAAATGACACTCAACGAGATGAAACGGTGCGCATAGTTTTTTTTACTCAGCATTTTTTTTTATCCTCAACAGCAATCCAATGCACCCTCTGCACCGGTGTTAGCCAAATCCTCTTGTACTTGACTGTCTAAGTCACTATACCCAGTTGCCGCACATTGAAATACGTGGACCAGGAAAGAAATTAGTCACAGTGATTTCAATGGAAGGTAAAATCTATCACGGAAAGGTGGTCATCAAAAGGATTCTGTACACTGGTGAAAAAGCTGCAAATGACCGAAGACGGTTTAATGAAGTTATCTGAGAAGTGAAAGTAGGCAAGTCATGGGAAGCTACGACGGTGACATTCGACCGCATTGAATTACGTAGAGCACGTCAAATCGGTGTCTAAACTTTTATAAGGTGCTGGCGCCCTTAAGGCGATAGAACAAAGTTTTTCTCATAACTCAGTGGAGCTCACAATATCTGATGTACTAGGAGGTGATGAACACTGAGAGTTCTCGATAAAGTGGGATTGTACACAGTGAGCAGTACTATTTTTAAAAAGCCATTCAATCTTTTCTGTCATTAAATCACTGTAGATTTTTATGTATTATATGCAGTGAGATAATATGAGATTGAAATATTCATCTTGTAATATCTGACTTCCGAAATAGAATTCGATAAGCTAATCATTTGCGACTATTACAAAGACTATTCGTTGGTCATGAGAAATGAATAACATATATGATTGAAATGCAAGTAAATACAAATGAAATAGCATAGTTTTGTTTAAGAAATTCGCGTCATAAAAAAAGCATCTAAAAGTAGCTTTATTAAAGTCTCTTCTATAGTACTTAACCAAATAGTGACGACTAAACCTTATTTATTAGAGAAAACGTGTGATTTTCATTGCCAAACTACTATATTAGCATTGAAGTGAGCGTCACCTGCCTCTCTCTTCACATCACCTCAAACCGCCCGCCAAACAGAAGTGACTGTTGCCTGCAAAGGCTAAAGGCATCAACATTTTGCTTGAAATTCCTCTGCCATGAATCTCAAGAGTGGAATTTGTTTCCCCTGAATGCGAAGGTAATATCGTAATTGTCTTTTTGCGTTTCTCAGTTTGTTATGGGGCTAGATACAATTGACAATGACGGTATAATTGTAAATAATTTATGGTTAACAGAGAGAAAAAGTAGCGTCCATATTCTGATTTACCATCATAAAATTGTACTTTGATCAGCACTGATTGAGTAGTAAACGAGGCAGTGGACGATGCGGACTTCATTTAGCGTAGGAGCAGAGCACAAATTGTTCATGTAATGGAGGAGAATATCTGTGGAACATATTAAGATCTTCTCATATGTTTTGATATAAAAACAATAGGCACAAAATATATTGATTAGAAAAAGTTAAAACTGCTGAAGAACCTATTCAATACGTGAACCATGAGCCTGAACACATTCTGCCATCTCTCAGGCAACAAATCACTATTGCGCTATCAATATACATCAATAGACGAGTTCTAACTCGTCATCTATAGATTAAAAGATGTTGTTAATCCTCGCCGCATATAACTTATGTCTCTAAACTACTTCCAAAAAGTGGCCTGGTGACAACCATGGATTCGATCACGTTGACTCTTGGTAAAACAACTTTCCTTCGGCGGTGATAATGGGAAGAAATGGAGCGCGCAGAAGACGATGCAGCAATTTTTGAGCGATGTTCTTGCGTTCGCACATCTGCGCTTGAGTGAGCTCGCGTGGGATCCATCCAATCCTTTTCCACTTTTCGCGTGCTGCCTTCAACAGTTTCCTGAATGCCGCATGACCGCAATCAAAATCGTCTACCAATTGCTCTATAGTCGAAGTCGAATCCTCTTCGATTACTTCTATGACGGCCTCTCGATCAACTTCCTGTAGAGGACCGGATTGCATTTTGGAAGCGTTTTGTGCATAACATTCTGATTCGTACTCGCAAAGCAACATTTTGAGATAAATGTGGGTTTAGCGGCTTGTGAGGCAATTATAGACGTACTTGGTATCAAAGGTAAACTCAGAAAATTCTGCAGAAAGCGGTAGTGATTTGTAGCCCAAGTGATGGTGGAAATGTGTTCAGGCTGAGAGCGCATGTCATGAGCAGAGTCTAAAAGCAGTTTTACTCATTTGCGGTTAATAAATTTAGTGTTTACGCTGTAGTGTCACCAGTTGAGGGTGAGCCAACATTTTGATTTTATAACAATAATATTTTCGGCAGTATAAATTATAATTCCTTATCATTATTCTCCAGTCATGATAACCTTGAGAATTCTGTACGGGTGAAGAGATTTGAGCCGATCTTCTTTAATCAGTTGTATCATGAGCCATCGTGCTAGAGCATGCACATATCGTGACATCATTTAGACCCTTACCTTTTTGTGAAGCGATAATATTCACCCGGAATTCTACATTTTATTATGCGGATTCCGTGTTACACCTAATTTAGCTAGATTTTCGAATACGGGTATTGCATCATTTTTTTACTGAAATTGCACAAGTTTCCGGAAGAAAACTTGCTCAGCGTCGCAGTTTGAAATCTTTCGCTATAGTGTAGTAAACATTCGTTAAGATAGTACTTGCAAAAATTTGATAAAATGTGCATTGCTTTTGTAGCAGAAGTACATGACACTGTAGAAATGAAGTTGGTGCTTCATTGCAGAACTTCTAAATGAGAACTTCCATTGACAGATTTGAGCGTGCCAGTAGATTTTGATTAAACGTTGCCGGTAATGTCTTATATTTTCATACAATTATTCTAGAATTTTTTCTCTTGTGGAGGTGCTCTGCTTTGCACTAAATTTTTAAGGATTGTTTATTGTTTAATTCCTTGAGCGAGTATGTCGCAGTGATTGGAGATGCTCCGCGACTCACGTGATCGACCACTCGATAGTTGTTGATTTAATCCCACGCTCAAGGCTCACCAAGCTAGCGATCTTCCGAGGTTGGTGAATTGTTATCAGACTTGCGTGGGAGGTATCAACACTGACTTGGCACACCGGTAAGTCACCGCGACTCATTTTGAGAATTAAATATGCATTCAATCATCTCAAAGGAAGCTCGTAGATGAAGGCGAATGCATTGCGCATTTCTTAAAGATTGGTTAAGCCGAGAGCTCTATCCTTCACTCTGTATCCTTTATTATTGTTATAAATGCTATTATTATTATTACACTAACTATTGCCACCACAAGTGCAATAATAATCCTTGCCTTTCTTAGAGCCTTTCACATGTGAAACAGTGTGCGGCGCTATATGCTTCGAACAGAAGGCGACTGAACGATATGCAACAGGAACTCGATGAGCTTGAGGTAGATTAAGGAGTTGCTTAAACTACACATTTTGTTGAGTAGGTGGCTTCGGCATTGAAATCGTCTGGAATCATTCTGTTTATCTCGAATCATTGTAAAGCTATTTATACCTACTGAAGAACAATGAAACTGCAACACTAGGACCTTTTAGATTTCGTAATGCCCGCTCGTATATACATCATACCGTTCAGAGTGAGTTCCTTCTTCACGGTAAAGGACACCTGGCTTCTAAAAGCAAACAAGCATTAAGCACGGTGGTAAGTATCTTTTAAGCATATATTTGCTTTCAAGATTCTTTTTTAATGTTTTCTGATGGAGCAATCAACATGTGATCCAATGAATATTTCAGAAGGAAGCTTTTTATTTGTGTAATCAATATGTGCCCGAAGTCATAACTTTTGCAGAATAAGCGTTGACTGATTAATATTCCATTCGCAACCGTGCACTTTTGTCTCTCACGGCCTTATCAAATGCGAGTAAATTCGCGTCGCCGCGATCTTACACTTCATGATTGAACAATAATCACTGTGGGGTGAATCCATATTGTCGGTTCAAGTTACTCATAGAGTGAATGCTAAGTTAGTCGGTAAGAACGTTTCGCCCCTTATCTGAGTAACACTGAAAACTTTGCATGGTTGATGACGGTTGCCTGGTCGTTAGGGAATAACTTGCTTTCGTGATCCACAGAGCACTACCGATGCAACTGGAAGACGATTGTTAGAAGGAATGAAGGCCTAGATTTCAATATTTTCGAAAACCATTCGCTACTATGACACTAATATCTATATCGTCTGTAGCATCTACTAACTGTATTAGTGAGCATATTAAAATTCATTATGACAGTAATTCGTTGGTGTCTTAGTCTTAGACGGGTATGCCTTTCTGCACTATCGCTTTTAGGTGACGATACAATCGGCGCTTAGTGATACTATAGCTGGCCGTAGAGGGTATTGCATCAACAGAGTTCGGAACGGATCCGATGCACAGATTCAATCGAATCCATCGACAGAACAATAGCAGCATGTGTTCACAATCACCGTAACTCCTTCCCCTTCACCAGTGACGGCCGACATAGACGTGCTGTTGTACCTATGTTGGGTGGAAATCTTTATGTAATTTGAAATCATGGGGTTAAAATATGCTACCATTATAGAAGACAATTTGTCTCATTGGCCTAAGAGTATGTGTGCCATGTAAGTTGTTATCAACTGTGTCTTGCTATCCTACTATGTAACCATACCTACTGTTACTGTCCTTACAATCATCATACATGAACGTCTTCAAGATGCGTGTTAGCTGTTTGAAGCGTTGAGAGATTATCATCTTTTTCATAAATGTTATAAAATGCTGGTTGTATCTACAATTCAGTTCCTGCCAATGATATTCTGTTATGCCTTTTCTATATGAACCGTAGTAATGCTGAGATACGAGCAAAGCTTTGATCTTATATTATGTGTAATGGACTAGAAGCTCCAGTGTATCTTATTGACAACACGTTTTTGTCTTTCACCTGCCCTCGTTGTCCTTTTCTCTAAGCCATGGATGAATTCGTATTTACAAGTCAATAAAATCTTTTCAATCACTTGATTTAATTGCCCTTTTCAAATGTACCATTGATTATTTATTGTATAAAAGTGTTGGATGGTGCAGCAAGCATTTCCATTAGCTATTTCATTGTTTTTCTTAACTGTCAACAATGAATCTGGATGCATTTAGCGTGATAGATGTGCTAATGACAGTTTCTCAGTCTATCCCTATGCTTTAAGTTGATCTGTCTTGTATGAATAAGCGAAAAAACTTGTGGTATTCGAGAACAATGCTTGCGGAAGTGACTGGATATATGACCTTTGCATAAGATTACAAAGAAAAAAGACATTTGTTTGAAAAGAACATATTAGTCTATTAACGTATTTTGAGCCTCTTGAGGTCTGTCATCGTATTACAGTGCAAGACACGGGTTTCGGCACTGCAGCCTCGTCAGTTGGACGGTGCTTTCCGGTTCAGTTCGTTTTGTGAGGAAGATATCTCCTGCTAAGCGGAAGCGATGCTGAAGTACTTACACATACCATCAAATGATGAAATCACCGAAAGACGGTATTGTACACTCGATTGCTTGTGGCTAGCAAAAAACACTATCACACCTTCTTTTATGTGTTTTTTGAGACTTCGCTTAGAGCAGTATAGTCTCTTAACATATCTTGAGCCTTTCCTGAAATCCGTTATATCACAGGCATGACAATAATACCAGCCATGAGCAAACGAGTGCACAACACTGCCCATTCGGTGATTTCATAACTTGTCGGCGCTTGTAAGTATTTCGCCGTCGTGTGTTCATGGCAAGGGATAATACCCGGCGCAACTGTCTACCAAAAGGCATCTTGCCAATTGACGAGGCTACACTGCCAAAACACGTGTCTTGCACTGTATAAGTGTCATTATAAACTCAAAAGATGTTGATAGATTGCATTGTTTTGAGCGAGGTCACAAAAATACTTGTTAAGAAAAGTGTAACATCTTTGTCTTTGCGAGGTCTCTATCAATTAACGATTTAGTGATATGACGAAGTGTCACTGCGTTTAGGTTATACCAGTCAGCAGTACCTGCAAACTTAGCAATCCAATGATCCTGGCGTTTTCAGTACTCCGACATAACAATCCGTTTTTTAAGAGAGCAAACGTCACATCTGTGGAGATTATCGATGATGGCCAACAATCATTACCAACATTCGTATGGTAGCTAGCTAAACAAATGTCCTTTTATGTGCCAACGTATCACGTACCACAGTACTTTGGTGAAGACTACTAATACAGCTAAGTTCAAAATTTGAGCACTGCTGAAGTTGCTGCCACCGATGTGACATATTACTAAGGTCAAGAGGTCACACTATTTCGACCAAAGAGCAGAATATACTAACTGTCAGTGTACAAGATTTCTGTATATTAGCAAATCGATCGTCATGTCATTGTTGAGGCGACAGTGATGCTGTAGATCAAAGTGCTGCGAGAGTACCTAGTTGCAAATATGAAAAAGGACTGGACATCTTAACGGGGTGTGTGCATTAACGAATCGTCGTTTGAGTGCAGCTGATGAATCAATCCTAGTTCGTAAATTCTCTTTGCATTTACGAGCATTGCGGCGCTGTGATCCGAGAAGATATTCGTAAAGTTCTAAAGTATCTAGACTACTTAGCAATGATTTACTTCTATATTAACACTTCCAATCAACCATTTTGAGACCTCGCTCAAAATTAATGCAACTTGACAGTATATTTGAAGCCTTTAATGACGATTATTATAGCACTTATAAAGTGCTAGACACGTATTTCGGCTTTTCCTCGTCACGGTGTCTTTGGGATACATCTTCTACCTTTGAAGGATAGACGCAGAATTATGTACACTCTACGTGCGGTCGGTTAAATGGCTTAGCTGTTACAGGGAATATTAAGCAATACCTTTCAATCGACTATTTTAAGATCTCGCTCCCGAATGTTATAATACAACAGAATATTTTGATTCATTTATGAGGTCTGTTGTGGAACTTATGAAGTGTTCGACATTTGTTTTGGCCCTTCAGCCTAGTCGGTGGAACAGTGCCTTTTGGTAGTCACTTCATCTTAACTTCATCATCATCACTTCATATCCTCCTACATAAAAAAGAAGCGACTCCGAAATATTTATACTCTGCATACCGTAACTCAGCATCGATTCCATTACACGTAAGTAGTTCACCTCTTCCACAAGGAACTGACTGAACCAAAAGGCACCGCTACTTGATGTGGCTGAAAGAACGAGTGAAAGAGCAAAAAATATTGTCAGGATTTACTTGTAAATCGAATGTCTCATGACTGTTTGAAGTTGCGTGCCCGTCTTTTAGGTGCACGTGCTGTGTAGTGATTAGCATAGATTAGGGACTTAAAAGGAAAAAACCAGAGGAGGTTCGTGGATCGGTGATCCTATTGTAATGTGTCATTCCTGTTCAGTTCACGGAAGGGGAGATGTAATTGTTAGCAATGAAAATTGCTAAATAATCAAAGGAAAGTACTCCAAACGTGGCACACAATATTGAAAAGAGATAAAGTCATCGTAAATGGATTGTGCACGAAATTATTTCAACACACACAGAAAATTGGATTACACATAAAAAGCGTCAAAAGTATGGAAAATAAGGAAATGATATCCTCAAGAAACCGGTGCGTTGTGTCTCTTGTTAAGGATCACTGCCCTTACCTCCTAGATTTATGGCTCATTTCGACACTGGTCATGTGAAAACGCTCCATTGAACCTCCACCTGAATATAGTCGCTTTTCAAAAAAATTGGTGTATTCGCTGGTTTTGAGTGAGGCTAGTGAAATTAATATATTCGTTTGAGCGCGCAACAACGTTCACGCAATCTCGGGTAGACATTCATCAAAACATCACCGGTATTCAGTACGTGGGAACCTGTCGCTCTGATTGAAGAGTCAAGTAACTCTTTTACATAATTCTGTTTCACTTTCTTTGATCATATGACAAAGTGATGATCGATAAAATAGGTGATCATCTTCTCAAGTAAGCGAAGAGATCTGCATCCAGAAAATAAAAAAAGAGTCCTTTAGCCTTTGCTTTGACATTAAGCATGGCAATTAGCTTTGAAGGTTGATGGATTCTCTTGCGAGTTTCTGAGTTCTACTCGAGCATCTTCAGAAAGGCACAATAGTTGCTTGTCTTTTGAATCTGAAACCTAGATGGAAACAGTAAATCTTCTCTAGTCACTTTTCTCAATAAAGTTGATTTGAATGTTGTTCCACCGCTTACAAATGATTTTTTTGGGAAAACGCCGTTTAATTGTTATAAATGCTTGATATCACTAAAGCTGAGGTATGAGAATATTAGTAATACCCGATGATTGGAAATCTTATGAAATTCAGGTACACACAAAGTTCTTCTTTTTCTATTATTTCTGCTTTTTTTGGCTGAGTTTCGGGCGAACATTATGGGGTCGTCATAATAGGCGAGCGTTGTAATAATAATCCAAATGAAACACTTCTGTTTGGCTTGCAGTTGTTATAATTCAAACCAGACAGCATATTTGATAGCTAATAACCAATACTGCATGCATATAACAAGTTGTAATTTTTTTCACGGCCATAATAATTTTTTATTATACTTTTTCCTTACCTCACACGACGTTACATTCTACACAAATATCTGCGAAGCTGAGGTTCTATCTAGTATCCATTTATATCGTTAGCGGAGGGGGCTAGTGATTTGATCAGTTGGATTATCACTTGAGAACTTCCGTTTCAGTACGAATACCGCTAAATTTTCTTTCCAATTTCCAATTTCCACATGGTCTTAAAATACCAGCGGCGTTGAAATAGCAGCGATAGGGCGTCAACAGATCTTTGAATAGTTGTGATTTTGGTAGTAACGATGGAATTGTGCTCATTCCTTACTGCTCTGATTCAAATTCTCGATTGACTTAGATGAAATGATATAGCCGGCACCTTGCTGTTCATGACGACATCATTATCATCAAGCTATAAAGGCCAAAGCTATCGGCGTTGATCAATCCCTGAAGGATGCGCCATGCATTACTTTTCAATTTTGAAAATTCATTCGAGGTAACTGAATGAATATCTGGCCTTTACAATTACTCGCGGTGTCCTACTGCTGTACAGATTCAGCGTTGCTTAACCTCTCAGACAAGTCTGAGACTAATTTATTTGAGGAGGTGGGATGGATGGTTTGGTGAGCCATGGGAGTGGGACTGAAGCGTCGACATTGTGCGACACAGAGCACCTCTAACCACTGCGTCACATGATCTTCTCGCTAAGGGTTCCTTCTGAATAGGAGGGCACGAATCAAAAAGCGTTCTCATTTGCTGGAGAGGAACTTTTCATAGGAGTGTTAGTAACCATTAAAATCTGAGATTTGAGAGTACAGCCCACACTTCGCCGGTTTAAGAAGAAAACGTTTTTGACGTTCCTACAGGAGGAGATTTTTTGGCTTTAGAAATGCCTACTTCTTGCCAAACAAAATGCTTTCTTCAAAGTGTTAGCAAATATTCGATAACATAGTCGCATCTGATTCCAACGCTGTGCTTATATTCTGAAGGACCGTTTTCCTGAAGCGTAGCAGGTAAAATAAGCCGCAATGAGCTTGTAATAAGTCGAATTTTCACGTGGAAGCAACGAGTTCTGCGCGATTCACGTGGGCGCTGGTTGCGATGGCGGGTGATCCGTGAAGCAGGCATAGAATCTCGAGCTTATGAACGCGTAACGCATCGCGTTAGCAATCATCGTGGCCGCCCACCCACCGCGACGTAAGTTGGTCATACTGGTCCTTTCGCATGCATCGAATTCAACTTATTTTACCTGCTAAGTTGCAAGGAAATGGCCTTTTCAGGATATACGCATAGCCTTGGCATCAGGAAGCACTACACTGTCATATGATTACTTAGTGCAAAAAAAAACAGCTCTCTCCGGTCAGAAATATGCGCTGGCTTTGTGTGGAGATTGCAGCGTTATAAAAGATTGTTTTAAAAAACCAGCAATATGGGACTGTAGTTAGAAATCTCAAGTTTCAGTTATTACCAGCACTCCTTAGTGAAAATTCTCTTCGACGAACGAGGTCGGTTTTTATTTGGTCTTTTTTAGCCAGAAGGAAGATTACTTAGATTTACTACCGAAGTAATAAACTCTGCTGAAAACGGAACTCTGTCTAAATTTACGAGTGAGATATGTCGAATCGTCATTGTGCTTTTTCGAGGCAGCGTGCGTAGGCACGACACCATCGAAATCTTCGCTCTGCCTTTTTCTCGACCGTATTTCAATCTATTCGACGACCCTGCAATACTTCAACCACAGTTACTGCTTAATCGATAGTAGTGCCAATTTGTGTTCCATACAGAAAACTCCGTTGTGGGTAACTGCTAGCAGTTACCTTTTGCAGCTAAAGTGCAACTGAAAGAAGTGTAGAGCGAGGTCCTCCTTGCTGGGTACTGCCAACGAGGGCACCCTTCGTAGTTTGCAGCTAGATATTGTTGCTCTCTTAAACATTCTTCTCTTCAGACTAGTGGCACTGTTTTACACATTAAAGATTCTGGAGTTATGATGTTACTGTGGAGTTCAGGAAAGAATGTTATAAGAGACGACCGGCAACAAGCACATTGGGCGATAACTGCTTATGTTCTAGAAATTTTTTTTTGGACAACAACACCTCCTTCTATTTTTCGATTGACTGTAAGCCTTTCATTCTAACAGGTAACGAGTAAGGAACCGAGACACTGTGTTGATGAGAAGTGGATATAAGTAAGTTGTACATAATGCTAACAAAAGTACATTCGAAGAACAGAATATGTGCACTTACGTGACAAAATCGAGAGTACATCGAAAGTGCGACCGATAAATTTTATAGGCTTGGGAACATTTGAAATGAGTCAACAGCACAAGTTTAGATGAATTCCTTTCGGGGAAAGGTAGACGACAATCGCTATTTTATGGAGAATCTAAATTACATAAATTGTGAGCCTATCGAGTTAATGCTCTAAAGTTGTGGCAGAGTGCTGTCGGCAGGAAAGCAGAACAAATCCTTTACAAGAAGGATTACTAACATTGGTAAAATTAAAGGAGGTCAACTTTGGAAGCAGCTGGACCTGATCTGTTTGACCGATATACTACCACATCCATATGCACGCACCACACCGAGCCCACTTGGAGAGGTGGGAACTGGGCGAGGTAGAGAAAGTAAACTTGTACGTATTCAACTAAGAAGAAATAGTAGAGCACGCGAGTTGGTCCTTACATTCAGTGTTAAAGCTTACAACTATGAATATTAGTCAAGGCAATGTCCAAGTAGACAACAAGAAGCGAATACCCATGGACCGATAAAGCGAAATCCGCATCATAAGTCTATATAGCCTAATTCGTGAAGTCTTAATTTTCAATCAAATGCTGACTGTTGCATATTGGACGGGATTAGAGTATATCAAAACTGAAAGTTAATGTCGCAATATTTAATTTCAACAGTATGATGGATTCTAATCGATTATTTGCTTATTCTTCATTTGCGGCTATCTCGGAAAATGAATTGTTGTTCACTCTAGGAATGATTGATAAAGATGATTGAATAATATGAATGAAAGGAAACAAAAGCACTAAAAACTGAATAACAGTTCACAATGACCTTTCCAAGAGTATGTAGTATTTTCTTCAGGGAACGCAGATGCTTTAGAGGCAGCGTCGGCTTCGTCCTGCCCATAGCTATGTCGAGTTCTCTTATATTATGTTCTACCATTCACTGCTAATTGAGCCGCCTCTTATTCTTTTATTCATTTATGTACGAAACCCCTCATAACAATTTTTACTGCGCGGATCTTGGTACTCCTATCATTCGGATCATTTTTCGTCTTTTTTTTGAATGACGTGAAATACAGGACGAGCGAATCTCCTTGCAATCTCGATGATAACCAGGTTGTGGCGTTCCATGAAGCGTTCTTGTTGACTGCTGGAGAGGGCTGGGGGTGGAGCTCGGCTCTACGCGCGCCCCGACAAACATCAAAACTACTCAGCCACGGACCCCCAATTCCCTTTACTGGCGCTAAAATCTAACTGCTCTGAAAAATTACAATATCACTGGAGCATGTCACGCTCGCAGCGTACGGGAGAAACACCGTAGTAGAAGAGCCATCCACGACCTTAAATTCGTTATCGCTATGTTTATCTGTCCTATGTGCACCAAGAAGTGCTTGTGCTGGTTTTTGACAATCCGTCTAGGTGTTCTGTTAAGCGAACTTTAAGCGATCCACTCGTTTCGTGTGTATTTATAACCACATGGTTTACGCAAGTAGGGTGTATTATACCTGTACTTGTGCATTATCCGTGGCTGCCGTTAGGATATCCCTTTGTGGACGGCCCCATTTTCGGCTGAGCGGGCTGCTCAGACGGCTGCGAAAAGAGCCGCCATTATGCGCTCGAAGGAATTGTAATAGTTCTTCAATGGAAAATAAACTTTTTTCGTCAACATGTGGGATTTTCGTGTTGATAAATGGTTACGTGTAATAAGACAGACTTCAATAAGGTATTTGTATTAGAAATAACATAATTGCTCCATTATTAATTCACACTTTCAAAGGAAAAACTAAGCATTCATGAAAAGGCTATATTTACATAGGCTCTATCCGGCATCTCTACGACATTTTATTTATACTTACCTAGAATGCAATCATTTTATCTTCTATTTCTTTCATCTTTACTTATACTTTATGGAACGGTTTAAAATTAATCATGATGGCTGAAAGTTGGATAACATTGAGTAGTTCTTCAAAAATGGTGCTGCTTGATGCATGCAGTCTCACTTCATCGATATATTTTAATCTCTTTTCTGTTATTAGTGCAGTTCAGATTCCCATTTTTCAGATCAATGCATATTTTCGTTTGAACTCTTTAGTCATAGCTATAGCATGCAAAAAAGATATGGAAATTTAGCGGTTCTTTCCCATTCTTTCCACCGTTTGAACTTTTTGGTAGATAGGCTTTAGTAGTCATTCGATGCCTAAAATTAAGTAAAATTCAACTATGTATTTTATTCCTTGTCAATCTCAACGACCGCTCTGCCTCACTTTCATCGATCTGAAGAAAGTCTTTGATTCCGTGAAAACAGAAGCGGTTATAGAGGCTCTGGATAAGCAGTTCGTCGCTACTCGGTACATAATGATCCTTCATAAGCTGCATAAAGATTTCACTAGCAAAATATCTCCGTTCTACAACAATATCACCATTGACGTATGAAAAGGGATTTGACAAAGCGACACAATTTCGTCAAAGTTATTCACTGCCACCCTCCAAAACGTTATGCAAACATTAGTATGGAACGGCAAGAGAGTGAAAATTGAAGTTCGCCAGATTAACCATCTTCGCTTTTGTGACGATATCGTCCTCATAACACCAGGCCTCAGCCAAGCGAAACCAATGTTGACCGATTTCGACAACTCCTGTGGAAAGATTGGTCTTCAACTAATTCTAACAAGAACGATGCATAAGGAACGGACAGGTTTTGAATGCTCCATTTACGCTACACGGAACGCGAATCTCTGAATGCTCCAGCTACCTCAAATAGCCTGTTTTCTTCGCTGTAACAGTTTAAAAACTATAGTTTTTTTTATTTATTTTTTTACTATATTTTGTCTTACAATCAAGCATTTATCGGTGGATAAAGCTTTTTTCATGAGCAATTGATAACCGCATCAGATAGGGAAAGCTTGAGCAATTTCAACGGTGTGCTTGATTTTGATGAAGGGCTCTTCAGAGTGTTGTAACACGTTCGAAAGAAGATTAGATCTCGCAAATTCGGATAGTTTTTCGATACCGTATCCTGTTTTGCGCACCTCTTAAAAAAACGCGTTTCCTGATTTTCGTTACACTTATCAGTAACCATTCGATAGTTTGAGTCTTGGAAATTTTGATGGTATACTTCGTTATTGAAATTGCTCCCTCAGTGCGTTCTGACAGTAAAAATATAAAATATACCTTTCACACTCAAGAATTTTCCACTGCAGTTAGCTTTTCCACTGGACTTCTAATACTTCCTCGATAACCCAAATCTCGACGATTTTATAACGTTGTTTTTGAAAAGAACTCTATATTGTACTATAGCAGCTAAAGGAAGACTACGTGTCGCAGTTAGTTGATGTGTTGCCAAAGGCGAGGTGACATTAGAAGAATTTCGCGAAATCTCACTCTTTGAAGTGCGGAGACAATCTTCTTTCGACTACCACAGCTCATTAGAGAGTCTTCTCTAAAAATGAACTACGTCCTTGAAATTGCTGAAATTTGCACTATCGAATCGTTATCAGTTATTTATAGAAAAAACTTTATCCGGCGTAAAATCATCAAATGAGAAACAAAATTTTATTTCGACTATTACAGCGCTAAAGTAAGCCATTTGAAAAACAAAATGCACCATTCAAGTTCACTTGATTTCAGCTAGCTAAAGAATAACATTACTCTAGTGGAAGAGTTCTTTTGCCGAAGAAAACAAGGCTCACTGGCGCAATCCTTGATTTACGGTTGCATGCGACAGAAGTTATTTCCATAAGTGGGGATTTGCTAAGCAGTTGAGAGTTATTCCTTTCATGAACACTTTCATAAAAGCCTGTTTAATGATAATTTGAGTTAGTTTTAGTATAAGACTTTATAATAATCAAAATCTAATAATATAATCCTAAAAAATCTGCTTTTAATTAAAAAATTGGATTTCGATTGTAAAACGTCATCTTTTATTTTTCATAAGAATGCACTGTGGACTTAATTTCAAGCAACAAGCTTAGTATTAGAGTCAGCTTTTTTAGGCTATCTATTGGCTACAAAAATATTGAGAAGATTTGAGAAAATGTCCGACAACTCCTAGGAATATAATCCTTTTTGCATATATATCGCTTTTTCTTTCGAGAAAGGCAAGACTTTGAGCTGCATTACCGCTAATCTTGCCAGAGTCCTCACACAAAAGTCTTATCAGTGATAGTTCACCACTTTTTGATAACAATGTTTTTGTGAAAGCCTTATTAATCCGAATTTCTTTGAAGCATGCACCACTCTTCCTAGCAAGTCCGAGAGGCGCGGCCACCTGAGGGTCATATTGACCCTCATCGTCCACAGAGGGGTATATCAGGTGGTTCTATGTTTAACTCATATAAGCGGTTCTATATCAAATCGCGCCGTTATGTATAATGCAAAATTTTTATAATTCACATGGGGTTTTCTCGACTACTGTTCTTCTGGGATCGCTACATCGTGTCAACTGTGGTGAAATTGTCGCCCATGGTCTGAAAAAGATATATCAAACTCGGCAGAACCTCTTACTCTATGCTAAAACTTTTCTTGACAGTGTTAGTAATCATTCAAAAGCTCGAATCTCTGGCTACTGCGCATCACCGTTTCCTATGAACACCCTTTTATAGCGCTATATTTTTCAAAATGAAATTAAGCTTAACATTGGCTTCTACATCATTCGTGAGCGTTCGTTGAATTTTCTTTCCTATCTCTGCTTATGATGCCGGCCTAACATCATCTCCGAATCTACTAATAAGAAGCCCGACCGAGGATCCGTCGCCGAAATCCATTCCTTGGATACGACATCATGAGTACCTGGAAAGTCCTTGTAAGGTTACGTCAGGAAACCAAGGAATATTGTTTGCACGACCGGCAATATACCATTTGGAATATGTGCTGGGGTCTCACAACTAGTGAAGATGGACCATCTAATTATCTGAGTAAGTAAGCAAGTTTACACTGGCACCCCAGTTCTGCTATTACTTCACTGGAAACGTGACAATTATATCAACGTCTAGAGCTAATCTCGTGGTGTCAGAATCATCCGATTGATCTGGAGTAAAGAAAAGCTTCCAATCAAATAAGAGAACTCGCGCCTTACGAGTGACGCGAAAAGTATTTCGATTGATCGATGGCGCGCTGCTGCATCAAATTTGAGACGACCACACACCCCGATCCTAGATTAACTGGTGAACAAGTGCGGTGAAGATGTGAAAATTGGTCTTATTTTCTGTGTACACTTCAGCGAAACGGTCTCTGCAGATAATAAGCACAGCATAAGAATTGCTGAAATCTACGTTGTCGAATGATTATCACTAATCTAAAGGATGAATTCTGTTTGTGAGAAATTCCTTCCTGCTGTAGTGTCATAAAAAGCTTTTTCAAAAGACGGCAGCGTAGCGTACTAACCAGAGACTTGAGCTTCTGATCATTTTGTAGAAGTGCGATGGAATCTTTGTAAAGCAAAAGGGATAGATTTTTATTTGTCGCCGTCTTACAGATAAGAGCCGGGTTTTTATTTATTTCCTTGTTCATTTTGCATGCGGAAGTAGGTTGGACGTCAATTTTTCAACTTATTGTATTACCCGTATACACTGCTATGAACCTATAAGCCACTGCGTGAATCAGATGTTAATTCAGTCATCGCTAGGATACTACGAATAAAGTCGAAGACACGACACATGTTCAAGGAAATGGAAAACGTTGAGCGATTTATTCCTTACAGTCGATTATGTTAACATGGCGCTATAACTTGTAGTGCGTGAGGTAGCAACAGATTCTTTACTCGTTTATTTATTCTCGTTCGTCGTTCGCGATAACATAGGCCTTGACATTGCTGGGATCTCTGAGTATGCCTTCGTTACCCATGCCACTAATCTAGTTTTTCTATGTTTTATAGAATAATGGCCAAACGATTGTAATTCAACTTCGTAAAAATTCTAGAGATCAAAAAAGGCACAGAGTAACTGCCCACTTGTATCAGTTGTCCTTCAGACTTTCGCCTTACAGTCAGCTGCTCATATGACAGTTTCCTTCGATACATTCTCTTTAGAATTATGATGATGATAAGCAATGCAAAGCAGATTCTATGTAGTAGGTTACTAAGACGTTTTGCTGTCATCAAATGTCAAAAAGGTGTACTCAAAGTTAAGTTGGTGCTTCAAGTTGAGTATCTCATCGTAGCTTCTGACATTGCCGTTCGCTCAGCAAGTGTTCAAGTTGTTTTCTGCCGCGTCCTTCTTCTAACTTTTGATTCCTTTTACTCCAAGTGCTTGAAGAGGCTTCTATAAAATGGGTGTCTGATCAAACAGTGTTATATTCAAAGTAAAGGTCGGAAGGACAAAGAGTTTGATATGTTCATCAGTCCCCAAACCAATACGCCGCACTCAGCTTATTTGGCTACTGCAAATTCTCCATTTCATTCATTCACTATGCACTCAACTTCATTTGAGGCACTGTGAATAAAATTGAAGGCATAGTCGGGCTATATGATGACTTGTGGAGCTAACCAATGCACCAAATCAGTGTTATTCGTCCTTTTAATCAGGTCCGGTACCAGTATCTCATACTGTAAAGGGCTGGCTTGTTCAGTGCACGTGTGAACCAACGAAGACAAGCGACATAAATATGAAAATATGAGAACTCAAATGTACCACAGCAGGATATCATAGCTAAACGCAATAGATCGACCAAAGCGGATTTCTTAGCGGTGGTGATACAGTTCATCACGATTACGATAACAGTAGGACGCCGTTCACTGTTCAACGCGCCCTTCACTTCTACAGCAAAGAAAAACTGGCACCAGACCTCCCCAGCTTAACCTACCTAACGAGGAGGTAAGAAGTGCTGAGATCTTCATGAAGCACGAACTTCCTTACCTAAACCGTTTGGGACAGACTTTTTCCGTTCCTGCTCTAGACTTTCTATGAGAACAGTTCAATAATAACATGATAGCGAAGTTTGAATTTGAAACGCCTTTTGAGTACTCTATGTGCTCTGTACTAGCGGCAGTAAGATTACGTTCCAACTTCAGCGCGCTTTTTTGCTCGCCTAGGGCTTGTCGATGGTTCGTCAACAAATTTTTGCTATTTATTTGGCAGCAATGACTTCCAAAACTAATTTAGATTTTAGAACAGGTCTTTGCAAAGACGAAAACCTGCTTCATCCCGCACCCAAAAGTTTTATGCAGTAAAATCTATGAAACTTAAAGAAATTCGTAAATTATCAGAAAAAATTTGAAGATGTTTACAAAGTGGAGAAAAATGGCAAAATAGGTAACGAAATTCGCGCCGTTTCAGGATGGCTTACAAGACTACTGCGCGCAGAGTGAATTCAGAGGGCGCGAATTTGTTAATTATTCAGGGAATGTCTTCCATGTTTAGGAAAACTCTCTATTAACTGTAGAACTGAGATCGTTCTATCGTTCTATAGGTACCAGCTTTTGATTCGTTTCATATGGTATCTAAGAAATCATGAAGAGCTCGCAATGATGTTCAAGCGACGGCTTGACTAGTTCGGACAATTGAGCGATCAAAAGACCACTCGAAATTTAGTGAAAAGCCATCTACAAACCCTAGCCACTGAAACAAAAAAAACAACTGCATAACACCATTTATTTTTGCTGCTACAGTGCACTAAGTGTTTCTTTTCATAGCTGAGTACAGCGCCAAAATAGCCGTCGTCGTGCTTCTCAATGCTCACTAAAGATCTAAGAAAAGAGCTTAGCTTGTAGAAACGCCTTGAAACGACTTTGTACCTGAGAGGTAGAGACAGTCTGAATGAGGTGAAAAGCTAGTAAATTTTGATGTGACACAGAATTGAAGTTTTCGATCAAGAAAGGGCGATCTCAAAGCGCGATCTATTACGATCATTACTGAGAAGATGAGAAGATTGGAGAAGGTGAGAAGACTACTAAGAAGACGTACCAGACACTAAATCATTTGAATGTTTACTTTCACCCTGCTTATGAAGGAGTGTTTCCTCCTTTGAATTTCTTGACTTATAATGCAAGAAAATCGGTCTCCACAAATTCTATATGAGATTATTAATTTAGACAGTATAATCGAAACAATATGTGAAAAGAAACAAAGATGAATAATGATAACAGCGCATGACAGAAGCTTCTCGCACACTGACATAAGAGTAAAGAGCAACATCAAAATGGAAAAAGAGAAAAGAGAGCGAAGAAGCAATTAGCCTAACGTCTTAACTTCCAAGGACTCAGGCTCTGTGTGTCTAACTGTCAAGGCAGGACTGAAAGAGTGGGGAAAAACTCTCTGTATCACTCTTTTGTGCCATTCGACACAATGGCGAGTGATGAGTAGTCCGTAGTAAAATTTCTGTTTCTATCCCCTACCACAGAACTTCGCCGTGAATTTTTTCGTGCTATCTTTTCGTTTTCACCACTATATGCTCGAATCACTGGTACAGCAAATCACGCCATTCTCATATAGTAGCGCCGCAACACAGCTATCGATGTATATAATTTATTTATCACCATTTATTCAACATTCCACAACTTCTAACAAAATGTTTCAACAATTTGTAATCTATAACAACATAGTATGATAACACAACATCATAATGCATATTACATAATACATGGAGATAAATATTTCACATAAATTGACCGCTTGTCTTAGTGTGTCACTGTATGAGATAAGGTATGATTTGGTGAGCTAGTGATTCGAGCATACTGTAATGAAAAGAAAAAGAACATCAAAAAAAGGTGCAGCGAGGTTCTATGGTAGAGGATTGAACCAATAACCTTCTTCCCGATCCACGAGCTTCAACGGACATAGAGGAGTGAGACAGTGATTGCAACGCTACGTTCATTGCTTTTTCAGATAAAAAATCAACTCCACTACAACTACGCCCAGGTGGTTTTGGAGGTCCAACGATACAACTGAGACCTTCAGGTTAACCGCCAGCTTCTTGCAGATACCTTCGTCAGCATACACTAAAAAGAGTAATTTCTTAACTTCTTAAATGACCGACTTCCATTGAAATTTGAGAGATCAAACGAGTAGTGAAAACATAAGAAATGCTTCAAACACTAATCTTTATAAAAAGCATTAAAGAAAAAAGCGAGGATAGGTCTTCTTCTTAATCGGTGGCTGAGGTTCCAACGGCTTCGCCTTCCTTAGAAACTAAACATAATAATATAATTCATATAATTGCGCAGATTACTTATGAAACAAATGAAAAATTTGCGAGTAATACTTCATTCAGGCGAAACCACTCATCTTTTCAGGTGTAAGAACAACCTACGATCTTTGTGCCAAATAACATTTTAACTCGTCCCCCATGTCAGTACGTTATATCGAATAGAGGTATTTGCCGATTTTCAGAATAGAAAATCATTTTAAATAGGCTGATATACAGTTTTTCAGATTCTCAAAATATGTATAAAAAGCTTCAGGGATTTTGTGCCAATGCTTACAGCTAGCACCCTGGGACTTTGGCTAGCAACTAAAGCCGTAAGTTTTATGCCATTCTGTACTATATATGCCAACAGAGGTGGTTATGGGGTACTCGACTTTATGTCTACGTTCCTTTATACAGGCATAAAGTAGTCTGACCGTTTTGCCTTGTATTCGTCACAATGTCTTGCAAGAGATAAGCTTTACTTAAACTGACTCATACAGTATCCGGCAGTGTCGGTAAGACTGATCACTCAGTTCATACAATCAATTCCTAAGTGATTGGCAGAGCAACTTTTAAGGAAGAATTTCTACTCAATTATTTTACTCAATTTCTAATTATCTTTCGTTGGCGGCGTATGCCTTGTTTGTTAGAAAGGGCAGCTTTAGAGGTTTTCTACTAATTAGTCTGACACGCACTATTCTATCGCTTTGACATTAGCCCACTTTTGACTCAACTTCAGTGGTTGTTTTTTCTACAGCCATTTAAGATGAGTACTTGTCGAATCAAGTGTAGTGTATTCTTCTTCTTCTCACTCCTCATGCAAACACTTCTAGCTGTACGGTATATATTGCGGACAAGTATTTTTTTGTGTGTGAAGGATGGAAGCAGACGAACTGTGCAACACGCCTTCATTGCTTGGTTTACGTTACCACTGAATCATGTGATCATTTTCAATAAGGTGTATTCAGACGTTCAAGTACCTAAGGCAGAACTTTGTACGTTCATTTCACATGAACTTAATATGCTCTGACTATCTTTGCAGAATTCAAGACATTTGTCCATCGCTTTGTGTAGCGCAGATGGCAAAGCAACCGTATATGCATCAAAAATAGAGTTTTGGACACCGGCTG
Source organism: Parelaphostrongylus tenuis (assembly GCA_019055375.1). Classification (NCBI taxonomy): domain Eukaryota; kingdom Metazoa; phylum Nematoda; class Chromadorea; order Rhabditida; family Metastrongylidae; genus Parelaphostrongylus; species Parelaphostrongylus tenuis. Next base: position 232,599 of record JAHQIW010002477.1, read on the forward strand.
AGAAATGAAGCTTCCACCTCAGACGTGAAAGTTACGACTAGACTTGGTGCTAGTGGTTGCCTCATTGGGAACATAATTTGCGCATAATATCTGCTGGTCACCTAAGGATCGAACAGCTGAAATATAATTTCAGTCCATATCTCTAGACTGTATAATTCACTTCTCGTCCGAAGCACTTCCCAGAACGAAATTAGGTTCTTAAATCAAGCCCACTAGAAAGAGCGCACACCGACAATAAATGGAGATAATGGAGTGATTATCTTCCAAAATAATCTCACTAACAAATACATGCAGAGAACGTACGAAGTGATTTCACCTGTCGTTAGTTTTACGTCAAATGTACAATTATGGACACCAGGACATGCAGCTATTGTAAATTATATTTCAATTACACTAGTTCTCTTTGCATGATACAGTAAAATGAAAAATTATACGTAAATCGGTCCACTTGCTACAAAGAATGCTAGATATATACGCTGTCAATTATCTGTAAACAATGAAAATATAGTCATACTCTATGGAATCATCAATGACTGTGTGGCTCGTTCACAGATATTTTTTTTACCTACTATATATCTATACGAGAGTTCTGGCTGAAGTTGTAAACTGTAGGAAAGAAAATCGAAGAAATGTAGAATATGAAAAGCCCTTTTTGACTGTAAACACTTCAGCTCACGAGTAGAGAAAGTTGTTTGTTTGTAGAGTGACGAAATATCACATAAACATATATACATTATAAACAAAATGGGCACTGTTTTAGAGAACAATTCTTAGTAGGTCAGTTATGGTTGCAGTGTAAAGACTTGACTTGTGAGCATTCATGGAGGCACTGCTGGAGCACACTACCGAATAAAACTCTACAAACATCTGGCTCAATATATTAATACGCTGCGGAACAAAGGCATGAAATTCTATGCAGCGACCGCTGCGCCGCATACCAGGCAATTGGTGTTGACGCGCACCGCATTGGAAATATGTGATTCGAACACCTAAATTGAGGCTCCGAGAGTTAATATCATTATTAGATATTTGAGATCGTAGTCGGCTTTTGACCGAACATTTCTAATAGCGCTGATGCGTCGAAAGAGATCCTACGTTCTAACGAGAAAACCTAATCCTTCAAAAAATGAACATATTTTCATCTGTTACGTAAGATTTTTTGCTCATTTATCTATGATTTTGAAATTATTCATTAGTTTGATAGATTACACAAGAAAAACCCTTGTCCGGACATACTAGACTCGGTATCTGTAAAAGCTTCATAACACCTCTACTAACAGATGGCAGTCACGCTTCGCCCTCAAAGTGGTTGCCCATTGCTCGTTTGAACTATATAACCGAATCGTCAGTAATATAGCAAAATGTATTTTTGAACATTTTTTCACTACGAAGAAATGGAAATCCATTTTAGGGTCCCCCGAAAGCGTAGTTAATGGCAAATTGCTCCCAATTTTATTGAAAATCATTATCTCATTACGAACGCCACATGGACAGAAAATTACGCACTTTTACCATATTTCACAACTCTTTTAGCGATGTTCTGAAATTGTGGTTTGAGAACCACGATGTACGACCTCTAAGAAAACTTATGTTAAGTTTTTCAATTTGTACCTGCAAATTGATTGAAAGAGAGCGCATTGAGCAAATTGAGAGATTTAGAGGTTTTTTCGCTTGTAAATTGCAAGCTTAAGAAAAAGAATTTATCTTTTTTCTGCTTTATTCTTGTCAAATATTATTACACCTGTACAGAAATTATTATGGCTCTGATGATGTAGAATGACAGAATTATTTTAATTTTGGACAACATCATGATTATATAAGGCGTTTCATAAACTGTTTAATTTGTTTCGATTCAGCAGATATCGATTTTTTTAAAAATTTATATTCGCGAAATACTCACGATAGTATCTGATGTGCGAATATCCAGCGATTCCTGCATTAGGTGTTGTTTCGGTGCTGGACCGCGCTTTGTTAAATTCCCTCTTAAGTTGAGTGGTCAGAGTTCTTCGATTCTGTTTGATTAACATATTTTGTATTAAATTTGGTTTATAGGTGAACTGTCTATTATTTACATTATTTTTATAACTTCCTGAGTCGATTACATTTTCCCATTCTGCATCGTCTGTGTATGAACGTTTTCAAAAAAGATGTTACGATGATCCAGAACATCGGCAATCAGACGTATCAAACGATTTTGCTCAGTTTCTGCCACTGAAAACATGGACATCCTGGAATCGTCGTGTTGACGAGGCCAACTGCGCTGCACGGTGGCACCAAATCGTTTCCTTACAATGTACTGAAATGTTTCAATCCAAAATTGAACGAAGAATTCAAGGCGCATAATATATCGTTGCAAGATCCTCCAAGACAGGATTGTCACCAAAGGCTTTTTCAATAAATCGGATCTGAACTCTAAGATAAATGGTACTTCGACGCTAATGAATCTTCATCAATTACATTGGAGAACGCATCCATCACCGGCGGTTTTCGCTAGTTTTACGGCTCGTGGCTCAGCGAGCTCCTCCACTAGGTAGTCTAGGAATAGCTGATATATTTTTGTGTCCAGCGAATCACCTTTATCCTGGAACAGTTTACTGTGCTCCGATGCCTGAGTACCAGCATCCAATCGTCGCTTCATCATAAGAATTTAGCTAATAATATGATGCCAATAATGCGAGTATACAATTTTCACCCTTTTTATAAGATTTCTCATGATCTTCGCGACGTGATGTGAGGCTGGTTTGTACCCCAAGACTCTCCGGCAGTCAGTAACGAACGTGTTATGAAATGTCACAACTAGGCTATACTCGAGATCGCAAGGAGCCGCGTTTAAGCATTATTCAACGACATTCAAAATTAAGATGATATAAAACTAACGGCGTTAGAAGAACTGGGATCCATACATAAAGAAAAGATTTTGACTCGAACTAAATAATAAATATCATAATTTAACGCTGTAATTTGCTTCTGAAAACGCCTTTTTGCTTTACTGTAGCAATATAGATTAAACTATGTATCACACTCGACGTTTCTTAGCTGGACAGAGCTTTTCCTTAGACCTTCAGCAATCATTGTGCTGCTTAAATTCGACTACTTTAATAGTGTGCTATTTTGAAATTTCTTAGTGTATTGTAACGATCAGGAAAATATTGAATTTCGCACTTGGCGCGCATTTCTTGTCGACTAGAGTGCGTGAGCTTCTGTAACGACCGCGCGGTGATTCATGGCATAGCGTGACTCACATTTGGCGTGTAATCTTTGCTATTCAATTCAGAGTTTTTCAAGATACAGCATAAGAGTTTATTTTTTAATATGAAACGAGGATAAAAGTATGTCTTACACAACGATAGAACAAAGTTTGTCCTACACTTACAATGCAAAAATATAGGGATCTTTATGAAAATAAGAAAAATTTTCAGGTGAATTGCATAACTACGCGCAAAAACGCGCCAAGTACGAAACACAAATTTATTGTTACTCCTAGAGCACAACAAAGAGGCTTTTGTGAAATACAGCACAGTATTGCAATTGTTTGGACTTAAGCTATTTAATGATTGCTAAAGCTTGAAAAGAAAACGGATAATAGGCCCAGAAGTTTTGTGAACCTTAACTTTTTCAGGACCACCAGTTGCAGTCGCTAACCGCAGTGCAAATCACAGCTTTGATAAGCGATTTTTATTATTTGATTAAGGTTTTTCTTCTCGCTTTGAATATAAATCCAAAACGTGAACGATATATTTCATTTTTTGAATCATCTTTGTTTTAGGCTGTAACAGTGAAGACAAAAGTACATTTCAGATTCAAGCATTTTTTGCTAAGCGAACCTTTTTCTTTAAGAAATCAGCACTTATTCAAAAGCACCATCTTCGGTAAATTTAATACTGCCTTTGTCTTCAAAAAATCTCATAATTATGCTTCAACGCTGAAATTATTACTGCATTCCACATGCTGCGTGCATACCTTGAGCCTGTATGTGGATGGATTTCGCAAGATTGGTATCAAGAGGCAAAGCCTTTTAATAAATACTCGAGAGCTTATATCTCGGCAATTTCAATGGTGAGCTTGCTGTTTGGAAAGAAATCTCTGAGGGCGACGTAGCAGCAAGAATACAATTGCGTTGCATATTTTGAGTGCTTTTAACTGTGCGTAGCTTTTGTCTCAGCATTTCATTAAGCACACGACAGCACAAATCTCAACAATTTCGATTATTTGCTTGGTTTTTGTAGAGGGCTTCTTAGTGCGTTATTACAGCTAAAAGAATATTGGGTTTTGCACTTGGTGCGCATCGCACGCCGCATGTGAATCGCGCTGCGATCGACACGGCGGCGAGTGTGAAACTCAATATTCTTTTGCTGTAACAACACAATAAAGAGTCTTTTTTGAAACGAAACGGCCATCATTTTTGCTGAGATTTCTGCTGTCGAAGGGTTGTTGAAAATCTGAAGGAAAAGATGTGTACAGATAAGATGCTTGAGTGTAAATTAAAATCTTATTTCTACTATTACAACATGATATAACACCATTTGGAAAACGTAATACTCCGTCTACACTCTTAAGAGTTAGGCTATCGAGTGATTACCCAGACGTCAAAAAAGAATGAAAAACATGTTCTTTATGTTATGAGTATGGATAGGGAAAACGTACTCTATGTTCATATAACAGGAGTACGTTCATTTTTAATTATTTGTAGAACTATGTATTACAGTGTACCAAACGTCACACCACATTAACTTCCTGAAAAGTCATGCATTGGGGAAAATGTGTTTTTTCATACATTTTTGCATGTCGTTAACAAATAAGAAGAAGGAAATGGCGATGCGTTGCTTTGCCATTGATGTAGCCTCCCTATTAAAACTAGGATTTCTTAAGATACTTTTAATGAAAAGATTTCTACATGAAGTCCCAATAACAAATCATTCTTTCTAATCATAGATTTTCACCAGCGAATGACTTTTCTATACAAGTCCCAATGCACCCTCTGCGAAATTGAGGCGACCGGCGAGTTACTCAGAGTGTAAAACGTGAAATCCATTTTCTTGCCACAGCGTATTAAAAAAGTCAGTTCAAAAAATCAAGTAGTTTTAGAATTTGCACTGTTTGAGCCACCGAGTGTTTGCCATAACTCTATCGTAAAGCCAGGCATATACGATAGCAAAGCATTCAGAGCACTCCGAAAGAGGAAGATATTTTCTGCTCGCCATTACTAAAGCCCAATATGCAGCTTCGACTAAGATTTAATTGAAAATTGAAAATTCTTAGTCTAGGGTAATTAGGTTATTCATTAGGTAATCGTCGTCCATTCTTTCCGCACTTCCCAACCAAGTATGCTTTTTCCGCAACAGACCCTGGGCAAAACAGATATATATATATATAATATATATATATATATATATATATTATATATAATGTCTCATGTGCGAAGATAACTCTGAGGGCGAAACTTAATTGTCCTTTTTTTCGCACATTACCCTTTAAAACTCTCGAAGACTCAAAAAACGCAACAAGAAAGTAGTATTAGAACCGCCTTTAATTAATGCTATCAAACAGCCGCTGAACTTTGAATACAAAGCTATTCGCAGACAATAATCGAGCGAGCATAACAAACCTAATTTGGAACACAACTTTATTTTCGCTTTTACAATGCACTCAATTTTTTTCAAAAAAAAAATATAAGGGGCTTAATTGTCAGAATTCAAGCCATTGAATGGATGCTAAAAGTTAGAAGAAAAAGCTTCAGAGAAGAAGAAAGAAGAAGCCGAAAAAAGCTTGGTCCCAGAAAGGTATTTTAAGTCTCACTATCATTCACTTGGCATTGCATGCACTGTGTAACACCTTTCTTTGACAAGATATTCATTGTTTTCCGGTTTTTAGTCATTGTTATAATTTCTATGCAATGTGTACAATAAAGTTTATCAAAACTGATACATTTATATCATTACATTTTTTGTACAAGCTATTACAATTGACTGCATGCCAGCATAGATGTAATTGTGTAGTAAAAGAGAGCATTTTTATTAAACATAAACATTATAGCTGCACCAAAAAAAAAAATAAAAGTGTGGATAGAGAATCTTGGGGTATCGAAATACCACCAGAAACCTTTGATTTACTTTCAAAACGGTGGAAACACTTTTATCAAACAACAAAAATCGCTCATCGGCAGCGATTCGCATTGCGCGTGACGATTACAACTGGTGGTCCTGAAAGAGTTAAGCAACATAATGATTACTGAAAGTCTAGAAAAAAGCTTTGTCCAACTAGTAAAGCGTCAAGTGTGAAACATGGTTTTATCCTAACGGTTACAGTGGAGCAAAAATTACAGCATTAAAATATTCGAGATATTTGCTATTCAGCGACTACTAAAACTCTGCCAAAGCAGAAAGTGCATAGTTTCTAAATGGATTGAAATGCGTGTAGATACGCAAAATTACGGAAATACTAAATTCACACTCTAGTTCAATAAAATAAGGTGTCATAAGAGTAACAGACGTGATATTTCTTGATTTAATTCGAGTCAAAGTTTTTTCTTCGTTGTACGAATCTCAGTTCTTCTAGCGTCCGTTAGTTCTAAAATCAACTTAGTCTTGAATGTCGTTGAATACTGGTTGAGCGTGTCTTCTTGCAATCTCGAGTATAGCCTAATTGTGATGTTTCATAACACGTTCGTTACTGACTGCCGGAGAGTGTTGGGGTAGAAATCAGCCTCACACGAAGTCGCGACGACATCATCAACACTAGATCATGTCACTCCAGCTGACTAATATAACAATGAAACAATTAACAATGCTCACAATTAGCGAAAGTGGTGTGCCCATTAAACGCGATAATTTTGTACTGAACACTCTCAGCGGCGTAGAAAATTTAAGTGAGAAATAATATGAACGGCGACTAATCTGTGATACCAACAATATAAGTAAATGGCTACTGAATTCTTCTCAAAGGCATCAACCCCGTTCGGTGCTTCAAAATTTCAGACTTATTTGAAGCACTCCATATTCATACAGAGTGAAATGACCAATAGGAGTACTGTGTTCTCCTGATTATAAGTTGCAATTACAAATCGTAAAAAGAGATTGAAATTCATGACCATGCAATACGATTACCGCACATTTCAGCAGAAGTAAAATTTCATCACAAATATCAATAAAAACACATGCATGGCATCCTATCCACGCTTCTTTGTTGGATAAAGTTAAGACTGAGCATTCGTTACAGATCGCATCGATATTTCGCGTGGAGCGCAACGCAATCGTCGATCTGCAAGCGTGCCCCCTTGACAAAGTGATAGTTTCTCAATGGAATTTAGCTTCCTGTCGTCAATAGAGAAGAATTTGTCGCTAGTAGGTAGTGGTGTATGATGGGAGTGACCTCAATAAACATTTGAGTAGCAAAAGCAATAAGTATGCTTATTAAAGAATATGGCACTTTCAAAGACAAAAATGCTTTCGTATTTCTCAAAGTGGTCAGTTCGCTCTCATGTTACTTTTTTAGGTACAAACTAAACAATCCCCATGTAAGTTTCGTTCAAAGGGGGCGCGCTGCGGTAAGCACATTCTCAAGTTACAATTAGAGCATTGTTGTAAGAAATGTGAAAAAGAAAAAATGGAAATGCGTTCCTATCTCATCAATGTAACCTTTGCAATAAAATTAGGAATTTCTGATACAACCAAATGTTCTCTTTACCTTGTGCACGTTGTAGGGCACGCTCCAGTAATATTCCATCCATTAGTGGCGATAAAATGGATCTAAAATCAAATTCTCACTACATAATTACCACCGAATTCTGTGGAGAAGTTCAGTCATACATTGGACAACTTTTCCGAATAAAATAAGTAAGCTTTTTTGCCTTAATAGTACATGCAATGAAGGTTTCGCTAGAAACGAAGCTCAATGTTAAAATTTGTGTCAATTAAGCTTTTTTTGCCACAATAGAACGTGCAATGAAGGTCTCACTAGAAGCGAAGCTCAAGGTTAAAATTTGTGTCAATCAAACTATATAATCACAAAAATGAGGAAGAAAAATTGCGCTTATCAAACTATCGAATGACTATAAAGCATAAAAAATGGAAAAAATTTTATATAACAACTGGTATGCTTCCTTCTGGAAGAATATGATTTTGTCTTGAAAAGTAGACAATTTTTGCATACGTCAGAGTTCTTTTTACCGTAAATATCCTTGAGAATTCTTTAGAAGTCCCTTGAGTATAACATCATTGAATGCATGTCATTTCAGAATACCAATGTACCAATTCGCTTCTTTTATTTCATTTCCTACACGCGGCAATGTCAATGCTTGGCATGCGACACGGAATACGGTGCATGAAGTTCTATGTATTTGATTCGCAACGTGTTAACACATTCGCTAGGATTGCCCTCTCTAGAGAGCAAGCGCATATTGGACTTTTGTTCCTGTATTTATGAAATTTCAATGAATCAGGTAATCAATGGCTTTCAATCTTACCTTCAAAATCTTCTCTTTCGCTCGACTTTTATGAACGAGGCAAAAGTAAATGCATACTGAATAATAAACATTTATCTTGAAAACAGAGTTACAACGCTCATTTATTTATTGCTTTTTGCCAAATAAATACTGATTTGAGCTGATACAAGAAATTGTGTTTGAAGGAGCGAGTTTGATTTGAATGCCTTTGGAAATGTACTAAAGTGAGTGCAACTGACAACTAACTTCACCTTAATATTAGTTCGTTCCATAAGTGTTGGTGCTAGAACAATAAACATAAATTTATTCGCCAAAACTGATAAAATTTGAATAATTTTGATGTCGTTCAAATGTGAATTTTTTTGTGATCATTTTGGTGCACAACTTGCCTAAATTGCTTCAAGACGAAGCTGTTGCGAGAACAAATCTGCTTGCAACTCATGCACGAATGGCACATAAGAGAAAATGCCAGTTAAGCAGCACGCAAGATTAACGGAGTTTGGGGCAATGACACGGTTGCAGGAAGAACGGCCAGGAAGTGGTTCGCGAAGTTCAAAGCTAGAGAGGACAGTCTGAAGGATTAGTAGCGCTTCAATTGTCTACAGGATGCACCATTAATCTTGCGCGTTGCTTTACTAACATCTTCGTCTTCGTACCCTACGCTCATGATTAGCAAGCGAATTTGTTTTCACGACAGCTCCATCTTAGAGCATGTATAGGCAAATGTAAGCTTAAACATTCTCAAGGAAATGCACAAGTGAACGATATAAAAATAAAGCCATTATAAATGCTTTTGGTCAGTTAATGTGATGTTCATTTTCCCAGTGGCAAAACTTATGGAGCAATGTAATACTACGTTAATCTCCGTTTGATGGCGCAGATTTTTAAGCCTAGACCCTATGCTGGAGAACAATTATCATGAAGAGTGCTAGTTATTCCAGTTAATTATTAGACTTTGGTTACTGCTCTACGTAACCGTTTTTTCAAAAGATCCTTTCATAACGCTACAAACTCCGAAATAAAACTATGCTTCACATCGGCCGCTTAGTTCAAATATTCGTTGGAAGCACGAAAAGCACATGAACATGCAGGGAAAACTTTTTAGAATCAGAGTCAGACGCTTATACTGAAGCTTTTCTCAAAGCAGAAAAACAATTTCTAGTCAAATACACATAATTCTAAGGTGCCACGATCGATGATTGCGCCGATCTCCACTGCCTTCACCCCTGAGCCCGAAACTGGCCAAATAACACTTGCTCGCGCAAGTGAATTAATCTTCTTTTCCTTGCTAAGTTCCAGATAAATGTTTTTTTAAGAGTATAAGCGCAGAGTTGGAATCGGTAAATGTTGGGCTGTCGAATGATGATTGATGGCCTAAAGAAAGAGCTCTGTGCTGCGAAAAATCTGAACACTTGAAACACAAAACTTTTCCCTTCATTGAACGGTTATAAAAGAATATTTCCATAAAATCGGCTACATGCAGCGCTAGCATGAATAGCAAGCTTTCGAATGATTACTGACCTCGTCATGATACTTTCTTGCACAGAGCAGAGACATGCTTCAGACTTTGTGCTAGCGAAGGAAAAAGAGCCTCATAGTTTTTATGCGTTAAAATTTTCTGCCATTTATATTGCGAGAGAGCGAAAGGTGCAACCCATAAATGCACGCCTGACTCATCGAATAGAGTGATTCTATAGGAAAAATAGACAAACAGTGAATTTTTTTTATTGATTCTCTTCTCTATTCCTGCATTAGCGATACACAAATGCTTGAAAGGATTAAATTTTGTGTACGAAGCGTTTTGACTGCGACCTGAACGATCTACTGTTTGTTCTTTTTGACTCGACGTGATCATTCATGTCATCACTTAAAATGAAAATCTCTGGACTAGTATGATTTTGTGGTCTAAAGTAATCTTTTTATTTACACGGATAAGAAGAACAACACAGTTATCAGAGAGTGATAAACTTAGTCGGTTGGTGGAAAACCATATATAACGGGTGAAAATTGCATACTCACATTATTGTCATTATATTAATAGCCGAATTCTCTCGATGAAGCGACGACTGGATGCTGTTAATCAGACAACGGAGCTCGATGAACTGTTCCAGGATCCAGGTGATTCGCTGGACGCGGAAATAAATCAGCTATTCATAGACTACCTAGTAGACGAGCTCGCTAAGCCACGAGCCGCAAGAGTAGCGAAAAGCGCTGGCGATGGGTACGTTCTCCACTGTAACTGATGAAGTTTCATCGGAGTCGAAGTAACATTTATTTTAGAGTTTGGCTCCGATTTATTCGAAAAGCCTTCGATGATAATCCTGTCTTGGAGGATGTTGCAACGGTATATGATGCGCTTTGGAATCTTCGTTCACTTTTGAATTGAAACATTTCAGGACATTGTACGGAGACGATTTTGTGCCACCGTGCAGCGCAAATGGCCCCATGAACACGAAGATTCCAAGATATCCATGTTTTCTGTGGCAGAAACTGAGCAAAATCGTTTGCTGCGTCTGATCGCCGATGTTCTGGATCATCATAACGTCTTTTCTGAAAACGTTCATGAACAGGCGATGCAAAGTGGGAAAATGCAATCAACATCCACTCACAATGTGCGCCATCAAGAGCTGAAAACGACCGACATTCCAGGACGTTATGACAATAATGTAAATAATAGACAGTTCACCTATAAACCAAAGTTAATACAAAATATGATAATCAAACAGAATCGGAGAACTCGGACCACTCAACATGAGAGGGAATTTGACAAAGCGCCTTCCAGCACCGAAACAACACCTAATGCTCAACAGGAATCGCTGGATATTCGCACATCAATTACCATCGTGAGTATTTCGAGAATATAAATTTTGAAAAAAATCGAGATCTGCTGAATCTATTTGAGGCAAACAGTACATGAAACGCATTGTATAATTATGATGTTGTTTAAGAACAAAATAATTCTATTTTTCTACATCATCAGGACCATAATAATTCCTGTACAGTTGTAATAATAATTGGCAAGAACAAAGCAGAAACAAGATAAATCCTTCCTCTCAATCACTGCAATTCAAAAGCGAAAAACCTTTAATTCTCTCAGTTTGCTCAATGCGCTCTCTTTCAATCATTATCTAGGCACATATTGAAAAATTAGGCACAAGTTTTCGTAGAGGTCGTACATTGTAATTCCTAAATCAACACCTCAAAATCGCTCAAAGAGTTGCGAAATATGGTGAATACGCGCCGTTTTCTGTCGATATGGCTTTCGTACTGAGATAATGATTTTGAAGAAAACGGAGCTATTGCTATTAACTACGTTTTTGGGAGACCCTGCAGTAGATTTATATTTTTCGTAATGGTAAAGTGATTGGAAACTTACATTTTACTATACAACTGACGAATCGGTGGTGTAGGTCAAACGAGCAATGGGCAGCTACTTTGAGGGCGAAGCGTGACTGCCATCTGTTAGTAGAGCGTGTTATAAAGCTTTTCCAGAAACCGAGTCTAGTATGTTTAGACAAGAGTTTTTGTGCAATCTATCAAACTATTAAATGATTTCAAAATCATAGACAAATGAGCGTAAAATCTTATGTAACAGATGAAAATTTGTTCATTTTTTGAAGGATTAGGTTTTCTCGTTAGAACATAGGATCTTTTTGGACGCATCAGCGCTATTAGAAATGTTCGGTCAAAAGCCGACTACGATCTCAAATTATCTAATAATGATATTACCTCTCAAAACCTCAGTTTAGCTGTTGGAATCACTTATTTCCAATGCGGTGTGCGTCAAGACCTATTGCCTGGTATGCGGCGCAGCGATCGCTGCTTAGAATTTCATGACTTTGTTCCGCAGCGTATTAATATATTGAGCCAGATGTTTGTAGAGTTTTATTCGGTAGTGTGCTCCAGCAGTGCCTTCATGAATGCTCACGTGTCAAGCCTTTACACTGCAACCATAACTGATCTACTGAAAATTGTACTATAAAACAGTTCTCATTTTGTTTATAATGTATATATGTTTATGTGATATTTCATCACTCTACAAACAAACAACTTTCTCTACTCGTGAGCTGAAGTGTTTACAGTCAAAAAGGGCTTTTCTATTCTACATTTCTTCGATTTTCTTTCCTACAGTTTACAACTTCCGCCAAAACTCTCGTATAGATATATAGTAAGTAAAAAAAATATCTGTGAACGAGCCACACAGTCATTGATGATTCCACAGAGAATGACTACATTTTCATTGTTTACAGATAATTGACAGCGTAAATATCTAGCATTCTTTGTAGCAAGTGGACCGATTTACGTATTAATTTTTCAATATACTGTATCATGCAAAGAGAACTAGTGCATTTGAAATATATTTTACAATAGCTGCATGTCCTGGTGTCCATAATTGTACATTTGACGTAAAACTAACGACAGGTGAAATCACTTCGTACGTTCTCTGCATGTATTTGTTAGTGAGATTATTTTGGAAGATAATCACTCCATTATCTCCATTTATTGTCGGTGTGCGCTCTTTCTAGTGGGCTTGATTTAAGAACCTAATTTCGTTCTGGGAAGTGCTTCGGACGAGAAGTGAATTATACAGTCTAGAGATATGGACTGAAATTATATTTCAGCTGTTCGATCCTTAGGTGACCAGCAGATATTATGCGCAAATTATGTTCCCAATGAGGCAACCACTAGCACCAAGTCTAGTCGTAACTTTCACGTCTGAGGTGGAAGCTTCATATCTCAGCCGGCGTCCAAAACTCTACTGTCGATGCATATACAGTTGCTTTGCCATCTGCGCTACACAAAGCGATGGACAAATGCCTTGAATTCTGCAAAGATAGTCAGAGCATATTAAGTTCATTTGAAATGAACGTACAAAGTTCTGCCTTAGGTCCTTGAACGTCTGAATACAGTTTATTGAAAATGATCACATGATTCAGTGGTAACGTAAACCAAGCAATGAAGACGTGTTGCACAGTTCGTCTGCTTCCATCCTTCACACACAAAAAAAAATACTTGTCCGCAGTATATACCGTACAGCTAGAAGTGTTTGCATGAGGAGTGAGAAGAAAAAGAATTCACTACACTTGATGCGACATGCACCCACTTTCTAACAAACGAAGTAAACGCCAAAAACGAAAGATAATTAGAAATTGAGTAAATTAATTCAGTAGAAATTCTTTGTTAAAAGTTGCGCCGCCAATTACTTAGGAATCTATTGTATGATCGCCTCGATGTTACATAGAATTGAGTGATTTGTCTTACCGAGACTGCTGGAGACTGTGTGAGTACAATTAAATCATAGCATATCTCTTGCAAGACATTGTGACGAACACAAGGCAAAACGGGCAGACTACTTTATGTCTGTATAATGGAACGTAGACATAAAATCGGGTACCCCACAACCACCTCTATTGGCACATATAGTACAGAATGTCACAAAGCTTACGGCTTTAGATGCTAGTCAAAGTCCCAGGGCACTGGCTGAGAGCATAGACACGAAATCCATGAGACTTTTTATGCAGATTTTAAATATCTGAAAAACTGTATATCAGCCTAATCAAAATAAGTTTTCACTCTGAAATTCGGCAAATACCTTTGTTCGATATGATCTACTGATATAGGGGACGAGTTCAAAAGTTATTTGACACAGCGATCGTAGGTAGTTCTTATATTTGAAAAGATGAGTGTTTCCTCTAATGAAGTAAAACTCACAAATTTTTCATTCACATCATAAGTAATTCGCATAACGCTATGAATTTTATGATTACGTTCAGATTCTGAGGAAGGCGAAGTCGTTGGAATATCAGCCACCGATTAAGAAGAAGACATATCCTCCCTCTAAAGTTTTGAATAAAGAATAGTATTTGAAGCTTTTTTTTGGTTTCACTACTCATTTGATCTCTCGATTTTCAGTGGAAGCCGGTTATTGAAGAAGTTGAGAAATTGCTCAAATTAGTGTAAACTGACGAAGATATCCGCAAGAAGCTGGAGGTTGACCTGAAGGTCTCAGTTGTATCGTTGGACCTCCAAAACCACCTAGGCGTAGTGATAGTGGAGTTCATGATCAATTTGATAACCTACGGAGTAGGAAATGGTCTCGAGAGTAAACTGGAAAAAATGCGTAACACAATCAAATTATTGTCCCTGACTAATTATAAAATCTTATAAAATAATCGTTATGCGTCATATAACGCCTACCTACAACCAGTACGTGGAAGGGGATGAGTAGTGTCTCCAAGTGATGCTAAGATAAGCTGAAAGACATGCTCAATTTTTCCCACTATTTGTAATGTGAATGTGTTTTTTTCAAAAAAATCGTTTAACCAAATACTGTGCGGTAAATATGTTGGAGAGTTAACCTGCTCCTGAGTGCATTCGATTTTTCTCAGTTTGAAGAGAACTTCCCGCTTGTTAATTTGATACAACTAAGGTAGAAACGTTGCATTGCTGAAACAAAAAACTTAGATACAACTGAATAGTGCCGGCCTCAAGAAATCCCACATATAAATCCAACATTTTTGATCTCAGCAATTAGGGTCGGTAACAATGTTGCAAGGAGAAGCAGTTTTTCACAAAAGAAGTTTCAAATACGACATTGCAAAAGTATCATTTATTGCTGAATCCTCCGTATTGCCTTTCAGCTGGCACGCCAACAAAAGTCTATTTCACTCGTCTTAGATATGTATATCTTGCAGTAAGCCTTCAACTCATGTTTTACGTGCATTTAGCTAAGTGTTGAGGCTGTATGGCGCACTGGGTGGTGATGCGGTGTATCAGAAGGCAAGGTGATAAACCTGGGTCTGGTTTGATTCCTCTCCCCAACACTTTCAGTTTACGAGTGTTATAACTCTGCTACCTTTGAAGTTGCAAGAAGAGTTGTCTCTGGTACTATCCTACGACTTTTATGAAGAATTCGAAATCTCAAGCAGCAGCCAATTAACACTCGTAATTTAGATCTCTGCAAGGGATGAATGAGCGGAAACAAATGAAATATGTGCTGAAATGCGTATGGTGGAATTCAATGACAATTCTTGAGAAATAGTAAAACTATTCGGATTTGTTCTCTTTTTCTCCACTAGGGCATCCACCTGCAGTTTAAATGCTCAATGTTCAGTTACCTCTATGAGTAAGGTAGTGTGTTCACATCTGCTTTTACTCTGTTTTACTTCATGTGCCATGCAGTGATAGTTAGAATATTCCCGTTCTCGAAATGTGGAGGTTTCTCCATTTTCTCTTCTAGATTACTTTATAGCGCAAGAAGCAATGGATGATGCGCTAGCACGGCATGGGTGAAGCAAACGCACTCTCTTATGCCAGCTTCCTATCAACTTTAAGCCGTGAGGAATAAAAACGCAGGAGTAAACCTTAGTATCTAAATGGAATTTCGTTCCCTTGCCACACAGAATTAGAAATAAAAGTCGGCTTCTGGTGCTTAGCAAGGCTATGTGATTTGTCAGATCATATGCCATTTATCGCTTACTTTTTGATCACCTTCAATGGAATTGTTTTTTTCTCCATCTGTATTTTCTAGTTCGTAATGTTTCTTTTTTAGGATTAAAGTTTCTAGAGTCTTACACTCTAGAATTTAAGCAAATCACGCCGTTCGAATGTGTTTTCTAGAATGGCTTTTCTTAAAGTTTCGCTCCTAGGTAATGTATATTAGCTCTCTTGCCCAGACGCAGGTGTTTTTTTTTTAAATGGTTGAAACTGTTTTAACCCTGATTCATCATCTGTAATGTACTACGTTTTAGCAAAACATTTTTGGAGAAAGAAGTAGTTATTACGATGATAGTTAAGCGAAGCACATTGTGACATGTTGATGTCAGAGGTGCTGGTATAGACACAATTTGACTTTCGGAACTCGTTTCAATCTTTTTTATTAAAGGTTGAATGCATTACTCCTTACACGCATACTCCCTCATTGTAAACTAAGTACATGAAAAATCTGTGAGAACACCGCATATAGTCTTAATCAACAAATTTGTCACAGATCTAATATAAAAGTTGACTCATAATTATTATTTGAGCTAACATGTTATGTGGTCTGTTAATGGGCTCTTCTACAACCCGATACACGTGTTTCCATATTACAATCTAGCCAGTCGGATAGAACCCCTCGTCTTTTAGATTTTAGCCAATCCTCTCGGGAGCTCCTACTCTCTCTATAAAGAGGTAGCGTCGATGAACGATTTACACTGCAAGTCAAGTGAAATTATCACCGAATTTACAGTATTGTCCACTTGATTGCTCTTTGGCTGGTATTTTTATAATAATATACCTTCATTTCGAATGCTTATTAAGACCACGCTCAAAATTCAATATATCTTATAATTTTTATTTGAGCCAACATGTCATGTGGTCGGTGAATGGGCTCTTGTACAGCCCGATACACGTGCTCAGACCTTGCAGTTTCGTCAGTCAAGAAATAATCATGAGATATTGAAATCTGAGCATGGTCTTGATAAAACACTCGAAATAAAGATCTAAAGGTTAATGCTGTTTTTCGATTGTTCTTTACGTATTATGAGCTGCAATGAAAACTGTATGTGATAGTATATGAAATAAGTATATTTCTTCACTCCTGGCTCCATCATAGCTCGAGGTATCCTTCTTAGATTAAGGTGGATAAGGCTGCATTAAGTCTCTCCGGTGGTTTGCAGATGGTAGTCGATTCAGAGCAGTGAGCTATTATATGTAATCATTATCTAAAAACGGTGTAGTGCAATTGCGTTTTAATTTCAGAAAAAATTTCAAGGATAAAAGGATAAAGCTCTCGGCGTTGATCAATCCCTGAGGGATGCGCCATGCATTCGTCTTCAATTTTTGACTCCGTTTGAAGTGATTGAATTCATATGTGGCCTTTACATTGACTCGCGGTGGCCTTTCGCTGAACCGAGTCAGTGCTGCTTATCCTCCCAGACTAGTCTGAAGCCAGTCCAGTACCAATTTACCGACCCTGGAAGGATGGATGGCTTGGTGAGCCATGAGCGCGAGATCGAGCCATTGACCTCGTGTGCGACGCAGAGCGTCTCTAACCACTGCGCCACACGCACCCTTAGAGAAAAAAAAATTTATTAGTTCCACAGAAAGATATGTAAGTAATTTGAAGAAGACCGAATATTCCATGTGCGTAAAATCAACATTTTAAGGTAATTAAACTACTTCTGTATTCTTTAGGGTCATTACATATCTCACGGATCACTTTAATAAATGTCTCAGTAATGCCCGCTCGTTTCGTAAGTTGTGGATTAACGAGCATGTAGTATTCACATTGCTACAATCTGGTTTCAATCGGAACATGTAAAAATCTCTCAGTACCATTGGAATACTGCTTGATTCTATCGCGTCGGACCTAATCAAACTTCCGATTTAAGTAAAAAAAAAAGTTGTTCGATTTTGAAGGTTTTGGACGATAATATAAGTCTGAGCATTGTTTTGGGAACATTATAAAAATTCATGGGAGTAAGGCTCGAGTGAAGTCGTAAACAACACAATAGCCATTTGCCTTGCTAACGTCTAGCAATTACTAGACAGAACTTATAAGTTTGTTGGCGTCAAATATATATTTATTGCTATGTAGCATGTGTAACACCCTTTCAAAGATTTCATTCAGTTATGTAGAGCGTTTTTCCGAGGTATTATGTTTTATGCAGGCCTCAAAGTAAACTCGTCCATGGGGGTGCCTTTTGCTGATTTGCAAGTGCACAGATCGCCACTTTCGTATTTATCGCTTCTACTTGGGTTTCACATTCAACTCGTTATCGACTGAATATACATAAAGCGGTAACAAAACTCTTAAAAGTATTTCGGCTCAGAGCATTCACGTGCATTATAGCCTACTTTCGATGCGTTAGGGGTTAACCCCTAGAGTACGACGTTGATTCTTCACCTAACATGGGGCTCAGTCGACACGCAGTTGAAGCGAGCCATCATAATGGTGTAGTCTTGCAATGATATTCAAAATTTTATCGGCACTTACCCGCTAAATTAAAAAGATTTACCGTTAGCAAAAGGCAGAATATGGTAGAAGATGCTTCAACAAAGTTATTTTCACTTTGGTATAAAACGTCGACTGCGAGCTGCTTGTCGAAGGACTCAAAAGGTGTGCCAACTTAGCCTCAATTGCTTAATCTAAAAGAGTCAATCGCATCTTCTCCACCACTAGGGAGTTGGTCGAAAAGCGAAGGAAGCTGAAGCTTGGTCTTAATGCAACACATTTAGCTCGGTTGATATCAAATATCAGCTGCAAACGAGCTTTACAGGAGGATCTACACCGGTCCCGACAGAAGAAACTGTTAGAAGCAGCACAAGAAAGGCCCAGTCTGAAGAAGTGCCGGCAGAATCTGCTGTTTTAGTGATCCGTTGTCATCCCTGATAGACGAAGATGGGATCACGAAAACTTCCCGCCATGGTATGCAATTGCTAACGGAAAAATCCTACAACAGTCCTTTTTGTTCCACCATCCCGTATCGGATTCCGTAATCAACATTGGAGAAAAATCGCCTAGCATTCTGTTTTATGAAGTTCAAGTCGCGATAGAAAGCATGAAAAAAGGCGCGCTTCCAGGTCCTGATAACATCTCTTTTAATTTGCTGCGAGCCGAAGGCCACAATGTACATGTACTTCCTGCGACACATATGACATCTTACCTACAGAAGGAAAATTCCATACCAGTGGAGGACGTCGCGCACAGTCATTATCTATAAAAAGGGTGACGGAAAGGATGATTGCAAATATCGTCCAATCTGCTTATTAAGCATCTTTAACAAATTTTTTAAGAAAATCGTCCTTCTACGCATATCAAGAACTTTTGATTAGGCTCAGTCAGTTGAGAAAGCAGGATTCCGTAAAGGAATCTGCTTCATGGACCACATCCAAACCGTGTCACGGGTCACTGAAGTCTTTCGGGAATGCCACCTGCTCTTAATCCTAACTTTCATCGACTATTAAAAAGGATTTGATAGCTTTGAAACGAATGCAGTCCTATAAGCGCTTGTCAAGCAAGGAATGAATTCGTCCATAGAAACTTTATTAGACTGCTACTGGAACTCTATCACGAAAATACAGCTCTTCTATCGACCTCTTATCATAACCATTGAAATAGGGGTTCGACAAGGCGATACAATATCGCAAAGCTATTGACCGTCGCGCTGGAGTGGATAATACATGTGGCTTGATGAGGTCGAGAAGGGCATATGCACTGACGAAAAATTTCTATTAAACCTTCATTTTGCGGACGACATTGTCTTATTCTCGAACAACACTACTGAAGCAGAGGCGATGCTCATGGAACTTAACGAAGCGAGGAAGAACATCGGACTACGCATAAATCGCATGAAGACTCGGTTCATGAAAAACCAATGGTACAAAGATGAAATATTAGAGTGGATGGATCTCTGATTGCGGAGACCTCCTCGTAAGTTTACCCTGGTCGGCTAATGGTCCCTTACAATATCTACTGATCACGGTATGAAACTCGCGCCAGTGGCCATGCCCGAATGAAACCACCACCATGGACGACAATCGAGAGAGGACGAGACGAATGGAAGATGTGCTGGGGTCCGCACAATTCGCGAAGACGGACCGTCCAAGTATCCAGGTATCTCGTCAGTGTATAATAATATTCAAGGGGTGGTTTGAGAGGGAGGGGGTGGGGAGGGGGGAAGGAGGTTACAGCTTTCTTTCTTCATTTTTTGAAAGGCAAACCGTATTTATGACAACAACAATTATTTTTTGTACGCTGCGTTAGGTGAATAAATTGTGAAGTAATCAAACTTATCATCACTTTGTACCTATTTTTCAAATATTGCAACATATAGCCTTCTGTTCATCTCCACATCCCAATATCTCAATAAAATCAGCAGGATATTCTCTAACGGTCATTTACTCGTTTAAAGCGAGAATCGAAAAGGATTTAGTAGAGATTCTCACGTCAACGCTGATGTTTCGATACTAGTAATGTGTGACTCCTTTCCTTGACTTTATCAATTCGAAAAAATTTTAAGCTTACTTTAGATAGATATGGGTAAATGCCGTAGAACGGCTATCCCAAAACTGCACGGTGAATTAACACCGCCAGCATTAAACGATATTGATAACAAACAGCAAAAGTGATAAATCAGAAGTTGAAATCCATACGCAAAAGTTCAAAGACCTTCATGGATGGTTACGAAACGATGGAGTGGAAAGTGCTGGCATCGTCGACGGAAGTCTACAACGGCTTGTACTCTGACAGCAGAAAGACTTTTGGGCTCTGTGTATATGAAAATAATCACAGAAACTCGTTATGACCAGAACTCGCTTTCCAGTCTTCAAATATCTTTCATGAGCTCTAAAATATCTCAGCGATCGTGTCAGATTATCTAACAGTGCTGACTAACATCCAAAAAAATTAGAAAATAAAAACTTAGAGCTCCAAGCAAAAATTGAACGCGTGTTTCACTCTTATCGGATCGCGTGCTAGCCATTGCACTATCGAGGCACTTGCTATGCTATCACTCTTTCTGAGTTAAAAAAAAGCGATGAGATATACATATCTTGTGCCGGAGTATTTCATGACCACAAAAGGCACATAAGGATTTCTTCAATATGGGTATCAATCGTTACTAAATGGAACACCATGTTTGTCGACACAGGAGTAAAGCTTTGTGTCGGAATATCATTATTTCACAACTATATTGCTATACATGTAAAGCGACGTCCGCAGCCTTTCTCGGAAACATTTGAGATAAAAATCCTCCGTGTCTGATCGGACTTATGACAACAGACAATCGTCACTCATAGGGATGTCGTGAAAATAAATAGCTTAGTGCGCGTAATAGGTTGGGGAAAAAGTTCTGAGAAAATGCTTGTAATTTTTTTGTGGGTGCCAGCTATTTTTTATGTTTTCAGGCTCATTCGAAGGCTTGTCTTCTCCCGCATTAATTGATATATGATTTATTTACTTAATTCAGGATGGAGTTAACAAGGAGCAAATTAGGTTGCTGACGATCCACGAATGGCTGTTGGGTTCAGATGCAACGGTGGAAAGTGAACGAATCAATCTGGCTTGGGGGATCAAAGACAGTTGGCAGAAGTACGCTGTTTAGTAGTAAAGAAAAGCAGTAAAAGTAAGAAAGTAGATAAAGTAAAAGCCTGACTTTTGATTTTGTTTTTGTTTGGGTGTAGTAAGTGCATAAATAAATGTTTTACAAGCATTTTCTCGCAGCTTTTTCCCTAACTTATTATTCTCAACCACAGAGAGCAATGATTTTCATATTTTACAAGTAGAAATCAAGTGACCAAACAGAATTCACTTTATTTGACCACCGTTAGCGGTGTTATGATATCACAATATACCCGATGATGTAGAGTAGTGTGCAAAAACTACGTAGCTGGAATTCGAACTTATATTTCACCCTATCCGAGGGAGCGTGCTAAAGCGTTGGACTACCGACGTCCGTTTTCAACACCACTCTTTCTGCGCTACAACGGATCTATCTGTCAGCAGCCAGCCGTCAGTGGTCTGACGTCCTTCCATCTCCTTCTGTGCAAGTTGGTGATTCAGGGCGTAACTCTCTATTTTGTGTTGAATCGCTCTACCAACTTATTACTTTGGCATAACGGAGGAAAACAAAACGATACGATATTCTCAATTTTTTAATGGTAATCGCCACTGACTCCAGGAATTCTAGGTTTTCGTCCTGTTTAAATTCCAGTATGATCAAACCGTTGACGGTTGGCTGCTGACAGGTAGACGTGTAGTGCGTAGAAAGAGGGGTATCAAAAAGGGTTCTCGCTAATGCAACGGTTCAGCAGGTACCCCGGATAGGGCAAAACGTGGGTTCGATCCCACCTGTCGCAAAAGCTTTTGCACATCGTTCTACATCATCGCGTAGAAATTAAGAGTAGTGCAATCTTCGACTGAAAATATATATCATTTATTTATCACTATTTGTTATGTTATATGTAAACATAATAAAGCTATATACATTTGCTTATTAAAACTATATACATTAAAAATTCACAGCTCAGAAATGAGGACTTTATAAATATCATAAATGACTCCCGCGGTAAAGATAGCGAGACGAAATAGGGGACCATCGACTTTGAAATCGAACTCTTTTCCTCACTCGAAAAAGGATTTTGTTTTTAACAAATCACGAATTATAGCAGAAATAGTTTCAATAAGGCTGTCGCGTAGAAACAACGCCGTGGCTTCTTTTAACGCTTCACATTATTGAAGGAAAGAGGCAGATACTTTTTAGAAGGTCGTACTTCTAAGTGGCCTCAATTATTCTCAATGCTTATATTTATTCATATGCATCTTTCATTTCTTGTGTCAACGACAGGTCTTCATGAATTAACGCCATGATATATTGCTAAATAATTGATTATATTATCATTGATTTACTCTCGTTCCATACATTACACAGAATTCATCACAGCATCTGAATATTACAAGACAATGAACATATTGTCAATAATGATGCTGCACACTACATGCAATGCCGAATTGGTGCCTTCATAGAACTATAGAACAGCTTCGCCCTATTATTCAATGAGCATTAATTATTTATTATCTACTTCTTTTGTGCTATGAATATACTACTCTGTGCGTGTTTTGAACAGGTAACGAGTTATGAGAATGAAAATAGGCATTAGATATTTCATGCATTTCTCTTGAGTTGAACATCTTATACGATATCCTGTACCTCATCCTGTTCGAACTTTTCGAACTAATTTCAATGACAGGTACCACGCGCAGGCGTAATGGAGATCCACAACTATGTCGAAGACCTCCACACCCAACTCTTCTTCCGGGGCCTTTCGGGAGTCCTAATGGCGTTACATGTCACGTCGAGGCACCGATGTTTTGACAACCCGACCCACCTGCATGAAGCCGACAATAGAGGCTCGACGTCAGCGATAAGTCATACAAGAGAACGCCATTAGTGGAGCTTGTGCATAGTGATTGTTAAGCTATGTACAGGTCGGTGAAGGTAATTGCGCCAGCAAGTTAGTGGCATCATTTGGGCAAGGAATCAATATGACACGCAAATATTTGCCCATATTGTACTACATTTTTGTTTCTGCACTACTACTAACCGCGTGTTGCATAACCAAATAACTTCCGCGGACCCAAACAGTGTGTGTCTAACTGGCAGGACCCCTCACTCAGTTCCCCAACGTGGGAACGACTCCACCTCCTTTACCTCATCGTGGAAATGGCTCCACTATCTCTGCCCCAGCGTAGAAACCACTCCCTTCTGCCACTCTAACCTCAGCGTGGCAATCACTGTCTATCCCACTTTTCTCTGCCGCTTGGTATCCGTCCATCGGGAGAAGGCTATCGGTTCGAGCCCCTTCCACAACACTTCACTGCAGTTTTCTATGGCGTATTATTCTTGTTTCACTACATTATGCTCGGATCTCTGGCACACAAAATTGCACCATATTTCATATAGGAGAACCATAACACAGGCGATCAATGTATATGAAGGATAAAGCTCTCGGCGTTTGTCAATTCCTGAGGGATGCGTCATGCACTTTTGTTCAATTTTTAACCTCGTTTGAGGTACCTGAATGCATATCTGCTCTTTACAATGACTCGTGGTGGCCTCCCGCTGTATTGAATCAGTGCTTCTTATCCTCCCAGACAAGTCTGAGCCCAGCTGGTACCGATTTGCCGACCTAGGAGGGATGGGTGGCCTGCTGCCATGAGCTGCGCGCGAGATCAAAACACTGAATTCATGTGCGACTCAAAGCACCTCTAACCACTGCACCACATACGCTCTTCAATGTATTTAGTTTTAATAAGCAAATGTATATAGCTTTATTATGTTTACATATAACATAACAAATAGTGATAAATAAATGATATATATTTTCAGTCGAAGATTGCACTACTCTTAATTTCTACGCGATGATGTAGAACGATGTGCAAAAGCTTTTGCGACAGGTGGGATCGAACCCACGTTTTGCCCTATCCGGGGTACCTGCTGAACCGTTGCATTAGCGAGAACCCTTTTTGATACCCCTCTTTCTACGCACTACACGTCTACCTGTCAGCAGCCAACCGTCAACGGTTTGATCATACTGGAATTTAAACAGGACGAAAACCTAGAATTCCTGGAGTCAGTGGCGATTACCATTAAAAAATTGAGAATATCGTATCGTTTTGTTTTCCTCCGTTATGCCAAAGTAATAAGTTGGTAGAGCGATTCAACACAAAATAGAGAGTTACGCCCTGAATCACCAACTTGCACAGAAGGAGATGGAAGGACGTCAGACCACTGACGGCTGGCTGCTGACAGATAGATCCGTTGTAGCGCAGAAAGAGTGGTGTTGAAAACGGACGTCGGTAGTCCAACGCTTTAGCACGCTCCCTCGGATAGGGTGAAATATAAGTTCGAATTCCAGCTACGTAGTTTTTGCACACTACTCTACATCATCGGGTATATTGTGATATCATAACACCGCTAACGGTGGTCAAATAAAGTGAATTCTGTTTGGTCACTTGATTTCTACTTGTAAAATATGAAAATCATTGCTCTCTGTGGTTGAGAATAATAAGTTAGGGAAAAAGCTGCGAGAAAATGCTTGTAAAACATTTATTTATGCACTTACTACACCCAAACAAAAACAAAATCAAAAGTCAGGCTTTTACTTTATCTACTTTCTTACTTTTACTGCTTTTCTTTACTACTAAACAGCGTACTTCTGCCAACTGTCTTTGATCCCCCAAGCCAGATTGATTCGTTCACTTTCCACCGTTGCATCTGAACCCAACAGCCATTCGTGGATCGTCAGCAACCTAATTTGCTCCTTGTTAACTCCATCCTGAATTAAGTAAATAAATCATATATCAATTAATGCGGGAGAAGACAAGCCTTCGAATGAGCCTGAAAACATAAAAAATAGCTGGCACCCACAAAAAAATTACAAGCATTTTCTCAGAACTTTTTCCCCAACCTATTACGCGCACTAAGCTATTTATTTTCACGACATCCCTATGAGTGACGATTGTCTGTTGTCATAAGTCCGATCAGACACGGAGGATTTTTATCTCAAATGTTTCCGAGAAAGGCTGCGGACGTCGCTTTACATGTATAGCAATATAGTTGTGAAATAATGATATTCCGACACAAAGCTTTACTCCTGTGTCGACAAACATGGTGTTCCATTTAGTAACGATTGATACCCATATTGAAGAAATCCTTATGTGCCTTTTGTGGTCATGAAATACTCCGGCACAAGATATGTATATCTCATCGCTTTTTTTTAACTCAGAAAGAGTGATAGCATAGCAAGTGCCTCGATAGTGCAATGGCTAGCACGCGATCCGATAAGAGTGAAACACGCGTTCAATTTTTGCTTGGAGCTCTAAGTTTTTATTTTCTAATTTTTTTGGATGTTAGTCAGCACTGTTAGATAATCTGACACGATCGCTGAGATATTTTAGAGCTCATGAAAGATATTTGAAGACTGGAAAGCGAGTTCTGGTCATAACGAGTTTCTGTGATTATTTTCATATACACAGAGCCCAAAAGTCTTTCTGCTGTCAGAGTACAAGCCGTTGTAGACTTCCGTCGACGATGCCAGCACTTTCCACTCCATCGTTTCGTAACCATCCATGAAGGTCTTTGAACTTTTGCGTATGGATTTCAACTTCTGATTTATCACTTTTGCTGTTTGTTATCAATATCGTTTAATGCTGGCGGTGTTAATTCACCGTGCAGTTTTGGGATAGCCGTTCTACGGCATTTACCCATATCTATCTAAAGTAAGCTTAAAATTTTTTCGAATTGATAAAGTCAAGGAAAGGAGTCACACATTACTAGTATCGAAACATCAGCGTTGACGTGAGAATCTCTACTAAATCCTTTTCGATTCTCGCTTTAAACGAGTAAATGACCGTTAGAGAATATCCTGCTGATTTTATTGAGATATTGGGATGTGGAGATGAACAGAAGGCTATATGTTGCAATATTTGAAAAATAGGTACAAAGTGATGATAAGTTTGATTACTTCACAATTTATTCACCTAACGCAGCGTACAAAAAATAATTGTTGTTGTCATAAATACGGTTTGCCTTTCAAAAAATGAAGAAAGAAAGCTGTAACCTCCTTCCCCCCTCCCCACCCCCTCCCTCTCAAACCACCCCTTGAATATTATTATACACTGACGAGATACCTGGATACTTGGACGGTCCGTCTTCGCGAATTGTGCGGACCCCAGCACATCTTCCATTCGTCTCGTCCTCTCTCGATTGTCGTCCATGGTGGTGGTTTCATTCGGGCATGGCCACTGGCGCGAGTTTCATACCGCGATCAGTTTACCAGTGGAACAAGATCTCGGTGTTCCCCACTGCTCCCCATGAGTGCGTTCTCTATATTCACCGAATGGGAGTTGTTGCTCCAGTGCATAATTTGTTTCGATTCTCCATCCTAATACGTCCAAACGAAAGTCCAAAGCTCTTACTCTTTTCTCAGACATAAGTAGTCTCTCTTCAAACATAGGCCTCGCTCGCTTTTACAAATATGTTGCAGTTTACGGGTAAAAGTTGTTATGAGGAACATTTGCGTTACGGAATGACTCCGAGCAAAAAACGAATTGTACTCAGATAAAGATTTTGAGAAAAGAGTCCTGAGCATCAGAAAAATGTATGGTTAGATTGTGCACTTTCTTCAAAGACGTCATTTACACTGCTCACTGTGCGGTCACTCTTTCACTATCTTTAGGGTTTCCTCTTCTAAAATGGTCGACGGCGCAAACTGCTAAAGTCAATATGACTTTCTCACGCTCCAAAGGAGGAGAGACCTTCGTAAATGCAGTCACTATTGTACTGTAATTTTCCCAGCCACATCAAGGAGATGATATGAAGGGGTAACTGGTAAGTAGTTATAAGTGTCGTCACTCAAATCCTGCCTCACTCTGTATAGACGACGAGAGGTGTTCAAGACGGCGCAATGCTCAGATACAGGGAACCAATGGATTTACAAAGTGTGCATTCTCGATGTTTATAGAACAGATGATTATCAGTGGCGATCGTAGGAATGTTCAGTAGGAGAAGACGATCTCGTTCGTCTAACGAAGACAACAGAAGTAACCCCCAACGGACGGATATAGAAATCGGTGCGGGCAGAGCGAATTGCGCGATTTCGTTGTTTGATTGAGGTTTCTTCTTTATTTGGCGAAACTTTTCGAAACTCTTGTACTACTTTGGCAGAACAAGTTTCACTTCTCGCCCATATGCTTTTAATTCAGTCATACTTGTTTCTGTAGAAAAAACTCTCGTTTACTACGCAATAGTACTGAATTTGGCATTCAATCATCTTTATTGCATTGATCAAAAGATATCACAAAAAGAATCTTCGGTTTTGCTCTTTCCTAGTATTACACGAGACCCATAAGTAATCATAGTAAATGAAAATTGCTGAAAGCTGATAATTTACCATAAATCATTATGCATGCTGTAATCGATAACTGTTAATCGAAAACTCTCACTAGAACTAAATTAATTTCATTCATTCGTTTATTTCCAAATATAAAGAGTTGATGTATGCGAGAAAAGGTTGACTACTCATGGACAGTGGAAGAATTCTGAGAGGTAAAAACAACCGTGTTAGAATATAAGGCTTTGAAAATCGGCATTATGCAAGCTATTGGTCAGGAATATGTGTCTCCAAAAAAGTATTCTCGGTGTTTCTCCCCTATCCGCACCCATATTCAAAAAGAAGTACTTTCTTATTCATATACAAGGTTTTAGTAATTATTCGACGGTTTGGATATCTTGAATCTTTAGGGTGTGTTTTATTTTTCAAACAGTATTTATATTTGCTGTAAAAGCGAAGTAAAATTTTTGACACTTGTGTCAGACGGCGACAAATTTTTGAGTCGATCTCACTCTTTGGACAGAACCTTTTCAGAGAAGTGTTAGTATTTGCTGTCAAGCTTAAATCTCTGGTTACGATTTTGCGTTACCGGTTTCTGAGAGCACCCTTCCAAGTCGCTGTAGCATTCAGAATAAGATTTCGTCACGCACTTGCCTTCTGCCTTCAATTATACCACGCCTTTGAATCGCTGGAACTACGAAAAGCAAATCAGACGTGTAAACAATTTTCCGTAGCATCAGAATCTATGTTCTTATCTAAAGTTCTGTCGATGTGGTGAAAAAATCTTTGATTGAATAACGGTATCTCAAGCACGGTCGATCGTTCCGCCCCAAGCCCCATTCCCCGCTCCGTGAGCTGGCCGGAATGCAAAGTCGCCGAAAATGTCCAAAACTGAGCTGAAAATGTGAAACGAAGCCACGCGACAACTTGTTAGCAAGATATCCGCCTGATCTACCGCGTAACTCGACAGAGATTTACCGTATTATGCACTAAAACGTCAGTCATTGTTATTTTACTGAGGATTTTTTCCGCATCGGCTGAAACTTTGAATAGTAACGCATGATTTTGATACAACGGAATAGTCTGTACACGCCTAATGCTTATCGTGCTTTTAGCGATTTATATTCGTAGTAAAAATGAAGGCGAAAGGCGAGTGAGGAACCATTTTTTTGGATGCTACAGTGTAATAAATGGTGTTTCAGAGAACTGTCGACGTATAAACTGTAAGCAGAGATTTGAGATTGTGAATAATAACAAACACTTTTATGAACAAGCATCTTTCCTGAACAGAGGTTTTCATTCAGACTTCCAATAATCATTCGGTAGCACAAATCTCAATGATGTCAATAATAAACTTGCTCTTTGAGAAGGACGTTTCAATGCGTTGTTACAGCTAAACCATTGAGTTTCACACTCGGCACCTTGTCGTTCGCGCAGCGCAATTTACATGTGGCGTGCGGTGCGCGCCGAGTGTGAAACTCAATATTCTTTTAACGGCAACGGCACACTAAAAAGTCATTCGCAAAAACCGAGCGTTTCCTTGGAATTGCTAAGATATGCGTTATCGAAAGATGTGAAAGCCTGAGAGAAAAGCCGTGTATAGCGAAAAATACTCAGATGTGCAGCTCAGTTTTATTCTGGCTGCTACAGCTCCCAAAAAAAAAACTTTTTTTTTTAAAAAGGGAAGCACACCATTGAAATTCTCGAGATTTAAGATATCTAATGGTCATTAAACGGCGACGGTCCCTTGTCAATGGTGGAAGGCACACGCGCCGCATGTGAAATGCAATCTTAATTTCAGTGTTGTAGCGTAGCAAAGTGATTTCTTGGAAAAGCAAGAATGCTATTAAATTAGCCGTGTTTTGTGCTATCGAAGAATTGCTGAGCGAGATGAGAGAAAGCTTTGCTCATTAGAAGATCCCTGAGTGTAAATAACACATTCTTTTCACTGTTACAATGTAATGTAAAGGCCTTTTGAGAATTAAATTATGCCTTTCAGATTTTCGAGATTCAAGGTATCGCATAACTACTAAAATTTCTAGAAAGAACGAAAAATTCTTTTTTTTTGTTTATGGGTATTGATAGGGAAAGCACTGTCTCATACGTAATGATGAACGGACGCTCCTCCAACACTTAATCGAGCGACATATTAGAATTACCTACACGTAGGCTTCTATTCGAAATGTTTAGCAGTAGAAGATGTGTCTTGAAGCTACGTTCTCGCAAGATAGACGATAGAAATGCACAATAGGGGTTTAAGTTTGTTTATTTTTTTTACAAAGCGTGATTTTAGCGCTGAAAAATGGAGGATTTTAAGAAATATAAAAAAAACTATTTTGAAAGGCTCATTTCGATGTACCATTTTTTATGCAGCGATAAGATGCCTTTTGACTCATAAACTTTGCCTATACTTATCAATAAACCACCTACGAAATCCAAGTGGCGACGTAAAATTTTAGGCGTGAAATGTGATCTTGTTTTCGCTCTTACAGGATTCTGAGATGAACATCAAAAACCATCTAATCTATTAGAGTTGTCGAGGTTTGAGCTATCTAATAACTAGTAGAACTTTACTGAAGAGCCATATCGAAGGCCCAGCTGAGCAAATGAAGAATATTGAGTGTGAAAAATAATTTTATTTCCGCTGTTACAACCTAATGAAATGCCTTTTTTAAAAATCAAACATTGTATTAGAATCGTAGAGATTTAAGCTTTTGAATGATTATTGAATGTCTTGGAGAAAGCTTTTATGCAGCAAGAAAGGCCTTTAAACACTCGTGCACCTAAGCTGGTACACGTCCATAAGGTTAAGTGTTTGGAAATATGTTCATTCTTCAAAATTACAGGTTTCCTAACAGAAAGGGAATTATAGGTACTGGAGTACTTCCTACTAAAAAGTCGCATAGATTTCCTTCTATGATATGTCGTCTTACTGAGGCAATGAAGTCTTTCCATGATCCAATTTTACTATATATAAGTCTGCGGATGAGAATCAAGTCCATTAGTAAAATCTCCTGCTAAGGAGCTAACTGCTTAATCCTACTCAACACGATATATTGTTAACAGGTGATCTGTGAATGAAGCTTGATCTCTGTTGACCGACTCTACTATATGAGTTGCTGATTCATTAATAAGGTCTTAGCAAAGAGAATAGTCGGTTGATGGCAGATGTGAATTATGCTGATACATACTCTGGCTGCGTCCTTAAACTCTCTCCGTTCAAGCTTTTTCTAAGAATTGCACAATTTAGTCGATGTGTTTTCGAGTCACATTCTTATAAGGCAAGGGAAAAAATGTATGGTAAGACTGAATGTATATCGTTTTTTCAGAGACGTACCTTTCGAATCGAAAATTATGGTTTTTAGTCGCATAGGACATTCTCTGAGCTAAAAATTAGTTTTCTCGGATGCACTATTAAGCTTTCTGGTGATGGAGTTACTCCAGAAATTAGATTTAATGCTGAAGTATTGAAAGAAACCAGTGTAAAGTTCGAACAACGAATTATCTATCCAACAGCAGAGCGTGGTTCACTTCCCAGTGACTGCCAGCATACTGGGACGGTCTTATTACAAGCTATTCTTAGTACTAAAATTCCTTTTTTCAAAGCTATCAATTGATCTTTAAGGGGCTAGCAGGATGTTCTGTTAGTGGAAAGGGAATACAAGCACTTCTCACACAATGAGACTATATCAACACATTTGAAAAAGTTGAGGTTTTTTAAACTGATTTAAAATAAGTTTATAAAAGCATCTCCAGCAAAATTCAATATTTGTATAGTGACATATTCTGTCTGAATTAGACATTTCAGTGTATAGTACCAAAAAACCGCCGTGAATATGATAAATGAACATCGTTTCAGTAGAAGAGACTGGGAAGGTTTTCTTACAGACTCAACAGAGTATGAAGATCGTCATTTTTTCTGTCTATCAAATGATTGTAAAAGCATAATCGAAAACAAAGTGTAACAGGTGGAAATAAGTACTCTCCGCAAGTATTTTGTTTTCTGGTTGAAGTAAAAATAAATTTTCGACAAATACGCGTTCTATTTACTACACAAATCCTTTCAAAAGTCGTTTTTGTAACATTTCAATATTTAATTGCGACACTGTCTCTTCAAAACTTAAATTGCCAAGTCAATATCCTATTTCTGCTGCAGTGCTGATAATTCAAACTGCCTGCTGCCGTTCCGCCACAGGCTTGGCGCTCAGCATGCCTGTAAAAGGCTGTGCCTTTGCTAAGGGGTCCAGCATTTCAGAAAATATTAAATTCATTCTTGACGTGCACAGTAAAACTTGATGGCCCACTGTTCTATCAAATCGCTGTTTTTTGTTTACCCGCGCAACCGATTTTCTACGTCTTCGTTCTAAAGCCTATTACTAAATGTGCTACTAAATATGAGTCGTATTTGGAATAATTTTTCATTGTATCTCTCATCGGAATAATTAATGAGTCGTGACAACAGTTTGATTTTATCAACTAGAGCTCGCCTCAGCTAACCAGGACCTTTTTTCACCATCTGCACCATAACGATCGCGTTAGAACTCCGAACCGTATTTTATGAAGACTAGATCCAAGGGGTTCTTTTTGATTATACGGGAACAAATGAAAAACTGGCTCATTCACTGGGGAAGAAGTTCTCATAGGAATATTAGTAACCATTCAAAAGTTGAGATTTCTGGCTGGACCCCCACATGGCCACCTTTTCAAAACACACTTTTCTTACGCCGTAAACTCCACATGAAACTACCTCAGGCGCGCATATTTCTCACCTGACAAAGCTCTTTCTTCGCACTATTAGTAATTATTCGATAGCGTAATCGTTTCTGATTACAACGCTGTGCTTATATCTTTAAAAGAACCATTTCTCCTGAAACGCAGCAGGTGTACTGAGTTGAATTTCCATCTGTGACCAAGGTGGACTTTAGCCAGTTCACGTGCGGCTGGCTGAGGTAGAAACTACTCTGGCGGGATGATCGATAGACCTTGCACCGCTCTTACGATGTCGCACCAGCGCACGTGGCTACCTCATTCAGCCACACATGAGTTGTCCAAAGTCCACCAACGTTAGTTGCAGATGGTAATTTAATTTAATTTACCTACTGCGTGCTAGAGGAGCTGGTCTTTTCAAGATATAAGCACAGCGTTGATATCAGAAGAGATTACGTTATCGAATGATTACTTAGATTTTGTAAAGCATCTATCCAGCTGCAAGGAGCACGAAATAATTGCATTAAGACATATTAAGATTCCACTATGTACTACATTTCATGGCGTTCATATCAGCAAAATGTTCCCAACACACAAGTGCTCATTAATTTTCTATCTTGATCATCGAAGAATTGAAATAACTCAATTTCCTATAGTTTTCTCTTGCTCTAGTAACAGAATGCACTTCAATATGATGCACCAATGGGGACTTATATGATAAACAGCGACAAATCTTTGAGGCGATATCATTCGCTGGACAGAAATTTAGCTAAAAATTTTGATAATCATCTAAAAGTTAAGATCTCTGGCTACAATTCCACGTCGCCGTTCTTCTTAAACACCCTTTTATAATGCTGTAGCATCCAGAATAATATTTGTTCCACACTCGCTTTTTCGCCTTCATTTTATCAAGCGTCTTAACCGCTGAAAGCATGAAAATATAGTAGCATGTAGGAAATTTTCCGCACTGTCAGATTCATGCGTTTTTATCTGAAATTTCTGTCAGTGTGGTGAAAAAAATTCGCAATTGAATAACAGTATTTCAAACGCTATCAATCGCTCCACCCCGCCGCTGTCCACCTCGCCCCTGTCCACTCCCACCTCGCTTCTGCTTTGCCACAGCCCTCCCCCTGTTCCTGGGGTTGGCCGGTGAACATAATCGACGGAAGTGTAAAGTTTGATCTCACTGAAACTGGAGCTGAAAGTCAAAAATTTTCACCCGCGATCATCTGGCGCCGTATAAATTCTGTCAAGTTACTTCTTCTTCAGGTTCATAGCTGAGCGAAATGTGAAGGAAAGCCACACCACTTATTAGCAAGGTAATCTGATGAATACGATAAAGGGAAGCCACAACGGCGACTGGCTAGTAAGGTATTCGCCTGATCTACCTCATAGTTCCGTAGTGACTTGGCGCGCTGTGCATTGAAACGAGGAAAATATTGTTATTTTATTGGGGATTTTTTTCACCGCATCAGCAGAAACTTCGGGTAAAAACGCATGATTCTGATACTAAGGGAAATCTTCTAGACGCTGATGTGTTATTTGTGCTACCAGCTATTCATAGGTGTGATAAAATAAAGGCGAAACGCGAATATGGAGAAATTTTATTCTGGATGTCACAGGCGTCATAAAAGGGTGTTTTAAGAAATTGAAAACGTGAAGTTGTAGCCAGAGCTCTAAGTTTTCAGCTGATTTCCAATACTCCTATGAAAAGCTTCTGTCCATCAAACAAGATCGGCTCAAAAATTTGTCGCCGTCTAAACATATAACTACCGATTAATGTTGTGATTACGACCTCTACTATTTCTGTCATTATTAGGGCATCCCGCGAACTCCCAAGGAGATACCATGCAGGTGCTGTGGGTGGTGTTCAGCATCTACAAACATCTTCGATTATGCCTTCGTCGCGAAATTCTCAAACCACTTGGTGACAGTTCTATGTGCCTTGGGATCAAAACTACAGTAGACAACAAGTAATTACATATTCAACGAATTTGCTTTATGTAATACTAGAAATAATCCATTGAAAGTAGACCTCACTCACAAGATCAGTGTTTGATAGGTATGCGAGAAGATCCTTATGCTCGTGTTTAGATTCATTCCAAATCGTCTACTATTAGTGATCAAATTTAGGCACGGGTTCACATATCGATGTCGGTTTTGTGAAAGACAACACCGAACTCATGGCCGTCTCTACAGGTGTGAATTTGAAGTCCAACACTTATTCCTTCAAAGTGTGAAGTGCCATTTTTGAAGTTATTGGTACAACGCATTCTTAAAACCTAAGCATTACTATCAGCTGTAAAATGATGCAGAATGAACGTCGATTTATTGTTGAAATGTTTTCAGATAGATGCATACAGTTCTTCCACAGTGGGATTGAAGACCGTCACCTGTTGAAAACTTAGCAATGTGAGCATTATCAAAATATTGAGCAGTTAGAACAAAACGATAAGTTCGAAATTTAGATTGAAGCAATGAAACTGAATATTTTCTAAGCCGCCATGAATCGTGTGGAATATGCATTTTGCTGCACAACATAGAGCAACTCAGTATTTTACACAGGGTATCATGTACTCCTACTATTTTTTTCTGTTTCTGATCGATCTGTCTTGCGGTTTTAGAAATTTGCCTCGAATAATCCCTATGCTATTTTGTGAACCAAATTCCAAAGGTTCAGTGAAGATAAGTAAGTGTCTGAAGTTTTGCTGTCTACATTTCCCTGATGACATAATCATGCGGTGGTCTTGTTCATATCTCGTATTCTGTTATCTTTCTAATCAATATATCTCCATTTGTTTTCTAAGTGCGATAATTAATGAGATCATAGCAATTATGATTTTGTTACTGCTTCTAGATCGTGTTTCTTGAATGGTGATTTCCAATCCAAAAATGACTTTGAACTGAATTTTCTAACTGAGTTTTCTCAATGCCTATGCATTCAGTACCTTGGCAGTGTTATATCTGCGGTTTTCACGAGAAGCTAATGGGATTTAATGTAGAGGTACAGATGGAAGCATACACATTTCTAACTTGAAACTCTATGAAAAAAAAAACTTAGCTTCTCGTTTTTTGGTGTGCATTAGTCTCCAAAACAATATCAATTAAAATTTTGAATCATATAATTTTTAGACGATTTTTCGGCTTTCAGGCCGTTACAAGTGGTGCACACCTCAAAAGAGCCCATAGTGTGTGTCAAGGTGATAGCGACTCTCATCCCCTATACACTGGAGGTCGTGGTGGATTTGCCAAGGTATGTTTTTCGCTGATCAATAGGCCGGCATTTCAGTTATTGCTGAATCCTGTAAAAATTGCTGTAATCCACAGCTTTTATCGTGGGTGTTTGATCGCCGTGCTTTTGGCGATTACTAACCAGTAAATGTATTTGTTGGACACCGGGACCAGATAACGCACATAGATGGTTGTGGCAGCGAGGTATTATTTGTGGAGTTTTGCTTTTGCCTAAAAGAATTATAGGTATACAGCGTCCGGTGTTGTTCATTTTTACTAAACTGTGCATTCAACTTCACCAAACACTGCTGAGGTGATTGCATGCTTATATGGCCAACGACTTCCGAAGGCCTGTCTGATGTCAGGTCTTCTAACGTCATACCACCGCTATAGAACTGTTAAATGAGTTTTTGTTTTCAACATACATATCTATCGCTCCTGTGCCGATCTTGACCGCTAGACCAGACCGTTGACGATTGGCTGCTGACATATTGATGCATTGTAGCGTAAAAGGGTGGCAGTAAAACAGACGTCGCTAGTGCGACGGGTGACAGCACGCGCCGCTGGATACGGTGAAGTGCGGTTTTGAGCCCGCCCGACGTAAAAGTTTTGCACATCGCTCAGCATCATTGGGTATATTTTTAACATCGTACGAGAGCTATAATGCGGTTGAATAATGAATTTTTCTTTTTGTAATATAAAAAATTGGAAACTAAACGGATATGAACGTCTATGTTGTTCCCTCTTAATTTATTGAGTGTGGACAGACGTTTCCGAAGCTGTTCTCTTCCGCTTATCTTTGAAAGCTTCCCGATGTTTCAATTACAGGCCAAAATGATGTAGCGGTCGCTCCAGACAGCTTTGGAATCGCTAACTTGCGTAAAACGGCAAGTCGCGTCGAGAATCGAACTGCAGAAGATGGGGAAACAAAACTGGAAAAGAAAAAGGAGCCTCTTCCATGAGCACAGTCGCCTTCTAGATTGGATGCAAGATAGCACATCCAAAAAGAATATCGAGCGAATTGAAGCATGAGTCAGTAAAATTATTCCTGCTAACATAGCTTCGCAAACATTGGTCACTTATTTATGAACCGGGCGCAGGACTTAAAAAAGATTTCCGAGTCAGGAATGACGGATTATAGCGCACTCACCCTAATGTCCCCAAATCAAGATTTCAAGTTGTTCTTTTACATGTTTGGTGTCCTTCCATAGTTATTCGGCTTACCTCAGTTTCTGAAAGTAATGATGTTTGCATACCTGTTATGAAACTATTATAACTTTTCCTGCATCTACAGAGAATTTGTACTTTTTCGTAATCCTATGTATGCTCTATGTTCTTTTAAACATTGTCCCATATTTCTTGAAGTGTATACTATTGTCGCTCATGAAAAAAGGCATTCATCTACTATGTAATAATACTGCTTTTAGCATTAAGTGAAGTATAATAATAGTGCTATGATGCTGTAGCTAAATATCCAAAAATGATGAATGATATACATATCTTTGAATTTCAGATTGGAGTTGAACTTGCGTTTCGCTTTACCTAAAGCACGTGCTAGCCTCTACATCAGCTGGCTCTGTTATCACTTTTTCTGAGACAATTTTTTTGCTTCTGCTTTGGTTTTTTTCGAATTGTCAAGTTATCGTTGCTCTTCAGTGTCGAGTAGAGATTGTTAATTGCGAAATAAATGCTTTGAGTTAAAGTTTTGCGACATTAGTAATTTATTATGAAAGTAGATCAGGAGTGTGCTATCTACCGGTGAAGAAGTGCGCAGTAATGCATGAGAGTTTTTCTGCGTTTTTCTCACCCATATACAAAAGAATGCCTCCGTATGAGTTACTTCTAGAGACCGCGTATTGTGCAACATGTGTTTATGAGCTACATTCTCATATGATAGGAGACTTCAGTGTTCTGCAGAAAAGGCTAGAGAGATTCTTTTGCGATAATTCAGTCTTCCGTTGAAAATGAGGATTTATTATGATGTATAGACAATTGTTCTATAAAATTACCTTCGCAGAGATCTCATCAGTGAAACTCTGTCCTTTGCGACGAAAGTGTTCCACAAAATCTATTTGCCATGTAAGATTTGCTTTTGATGCATCACATTGATACGGTTCATCCGTGGACCAACCTCAGTATCACAATCTGAGACAAAACACTGAAACGAAACACAAAAGAGTAAGGTGTACCTAGGAAGTGAACAACACAAAAGCTAATGGGCAACCTAAAAAATCATATTAAAAAGACTTTGCTTCTCGCAATCTCAATTCGTTGTATTACTACACCAGTTGTTCCCTTATGAAAAATGCTTTATATTCTCTTAAGAGATATGTGCTTGTCTACATCTCGTGCATACATGCCTCTCAAAAAACCGAGCTTTGACAGTCGCGCGCCAGCTCATACTTTCGATGATGCAAATGTGCAACTCTTAATTTATGCAATAGTACAATTTTCAAGCGAAGTTGCTTGATTCTTAAGTATTTTCTACTGCCTTCAAAATGATATAGAGATATACCTAGACAGTCCTGCAGAGTTTTGTGTCTCTTCGCACCTGTGGAGTACTCCTTTGGGTAGACCTGCAATGCTGATCAAGGTTTCGTCTTTACTACAGACTCTTCAGGTGAAGATGTCTGCACTTGAAGAGGCAAACACGATAAGACGAACGCTCAGAATATCGTCGTTCCGTAAGATGACGAGTTGCTTTTTGAATAGTGATATCGGAAATTGTGTTCAAAAAAAGCGTAAAAAGAAAAACAGTGATGCTGATTCATTTCTCTACCTTACACTAACAAGCTATTCCAGCATCGAGCATTTTGATGAATACAAGTGCTTGGCAATTTGTTGAGATAAACAAAGTAATCACTTCAGTTCATTTCTCCAACAAATTTCGCTACCAACAAATTTGTTTGCTTTACCAGATTTCTGCTCAACTAGAAATAAAGCGGGGGCGCCGTTGCGGAGTGCCTGTGACGCTCGTCGCGGCCCACTCGGGCTCAACTTCGCCTCCTACTTTGTCCGACAGCCAACAGAGAGCGCCCTATGGGATGCTACAGCCAGGCGATCCTCGAGATTGAAAAGGAACGTGCTCAGCCAATATTCTGCGATGTTCAAGAACACGAATAAACGATTTCAATGCTAGAAGTACTGTGATCCGTACATTGGAAAAGCACTTTGAAGACGGATCACTGAAGTGAGATAAATAAGAAATAAAACATACTTATTTCGATGCCTGAGTGACACGTCTTCGCTACTAGTTTTCATCTCAGCATGATTTTGGTTTCTTTCCATCTTGCGTGATCGTCGTCCATGATGATGGTCTGTTTTGAAAAAAAAAAACGATAACATCCACGAGACCTATTCTCCGATCCTGAAATCGTTATCATCTATGAATACAGATGACTGACATTTTCCACAATCACGTCAGCCTATTGTCTGTGTGGTCGCCTAAAATGACATTGCATTCTCTTACTGCTCACTCGACTGCTTTTGTCCATTATGTTATCTGTTCTTCTTATTCTCTGCACAATCCATTTTTGTTTCTCTTTCACTTTGAGTGGCGAGAATGCTACTCATGCTCTTCTTCCTGTCTACCTAATTCCTCGATGCCCATCTTCGTTGGGTTACGAGGTTTAACTAGATGGTGGTCCCTGTAGTCAGAAAATCATCCGAATCAATTTGTTCACTTTCTCATTATGGTTTCTTCATGAGCCTAAACTTCGTACCATTTATGCATATTTCAGTTTTGCTGCTGTTTAGTTCACGCCGGAGTTTGGTTGATGATTTTGCATATACACGAAAAAATCACCTATTTTCTGATTCTATCGCTTCTTTCGCATTTGAGCATTTCGTGTTTCGTTTGCCTAATTTTCTCATCCCGAATAATCTGTGAATTTCAAAAGGAAAGTGCAGGTAAGGTACTCTTCAAGTGGGACCATAAAAATTTTTTAACAAATTTTTCGACACAATGTATTGGTTCCAACATACACCTGCTAATTTCGAAGAATACTCGTTGACCTAAAAACGTTATTCTCTGACTGTTGGTGATTACGCCTAACTTCTTTAGCCACACATTCAGTGCGTTATCGACAGTTTCATTCCCACTGACGCGGAATAGAGCGACTATTTTCAGATAACATCGCCTCTACCGCATTCAATCATTTCGTGTTTCCTTCGTCTTTTTTCTCATCCCAAATAATCCGAGAATTTCAAAGAGGGAGTCAAGTAGGAGACTTTTGAAATGGCATCGCAAGAATTTCTAGCAAAATTTCGGCACGTTATAAGGATTCCAACATTAATGCACATGTGCGTTTCAAAAATTGTGCGCTGATCTAGAAACATTTTTTGTGAGTGTAGCTCACTATACAGAAACTCCTCTAGTGCCGCATTTTGTGTCATACCGCAGTCAAAATGATTCAAGAAAAGCAATTGCCTCTGGTTAGAAGCTGTTTCTTTCGACTGTGTGCCCTCACATTTCACACGATACGTGTGACTTGAAATGTTGATTAAAAATGGAAATTCATAACCAATCAGGTTACTAGCCATTGAAATCACTTGGGGGAATACGCTCCGTATATTCCAAAGGGTTGCTTTGAATGCTACAGCGTGACAAAAAGCCCCTTTCAAAAAAGGACCACGTAAAGTCTCCTATAAGATTTGAACTTTTAATTCATTTCCGACTCATTACCAGCTCTCTTTTAAATTTCATGCTCAGCGAAAGATGTAGTTTCTCATTTTTACCTGATAGCCGAGATGGACCTATTATTTTCGCACTATGAAAACTTTTTAGAACCAGATTTCGTTTAGGAATCACTATCTCGTAAGCTAACGAAAAGTATCAACATGTTGTTTTAAATCTAGGTTCGAACTCTAGACAAAAAATTGCTAAACAGGTGAAGCGTATACTATTTTTACTGCTACGCGTATAAAGAGGGAATTTTCAAACTCATAATGACCATGTAATGGATTGGATTATCGAACCTGTGAAGAGTGTTGCTCGTGGTCACCATACCCAAAAATTGACCGAGGGATTCTGCAACCATCTTGCGATGCTACAAAATTGTTTTGCAACATTTTGCGAAAATATTCTTATTTCACATGTTAAAGACTTTGGTTGAAGATCAGGCAGTTTCATGACATGTTGAAAGAAGAGGCTAAATGTTTGTTCAGAATATCACCTACCTTCCATGTCCACTTATGATGTGAGTTTTGCAAAAGGATTGAATTCGTAGGTTAGTAACCACATCACCAAGCAGTTCATGTTTTAGTAGTGGGTAATTTGAGCAGTCCATATCCATAATTTTAGCAAAGTATCCATACTTTAGTAGTGGATACTTTGCTGATTTTTCTTCTACTTTAGTCTACTATTGCATGCATTTATTTCCAATAATATCTCTAAGCTCGTGAATGCAGAATGGATGAGGTTCAAAAAACAATTGAGAAAAAGTGTGCTGAGAAAATAAGATGGAACAGAGAGTAATCGGTCAGCGTCATTTTTGCTCACAATGAAGGTTATGAGAGATAACTTTACACTTTGGCTCTCTCCTAAACCTCTATTACAACTTTTTTCAACTGCTCTTGCGTCAGCATTTCTTGCATTCAAATGTCCTCACGTTCAGCGCTCGGCTGAATAATGAACTTCGTAGAACACTAGAAGCGCACATCTCTTTACAATCTCGGGGAAAGCCTTGTTCTGCCTTTCTTGGGCAGTCGTTATTACTAGGTTGAGGAAGAAGTTTCTTAGCTGCGGAAAATCCAACTATTATGTTTGATTCGCACAATTCGGTTAGTGCAAAGTCATATGTATATCTAAGGGATATGTTCACGAGAAATTTTCATGGCAACGCTAGTTTTAGTGCATCTTTGACTGACTCCTTGGATACAAAATGATAAAAGTGGATAAAACTGCACTTCGAATCTTGATAGGATAAAGTTGGAGGTGATAACCTAACGACAAGAATTGCTGCAAAGGAGATATGTGGTGCAGGAGATGAAGGATTTTTAAGTTGTGTGCCTGTGGCGAAAGTGGTGCAAACAATGTGAAAGAGGTGACTGCAGTCTTTAAGGCTTCCGTTCTGGCCGCCCATTGAAGTTGAACGATGAAGATCTGCGAGCAGCCTTGAATGCGGAACCCTCACCAAGAACACGTGGATTCGCAACAAAACTTAGAGTTGACTAAAATACAGTATAGATTACCTTAATCAGCTCAATTTTCTTTACAAAAAGCCTGCCCAAGTTCCACACGAACCGACTGAAGCTCAAAGCAATCGCCGAGTTGAAGGTTGGAGTCAATTGCTTCAAAACCCGTTGAGTAATCGATCTTGGGAGCTTATCCTGACTTTCGCGCGATTTCGCATGCAAGGTCGATGGTCCGATCTCGTGCTCATGGCTCACGCAGCCATTCATTTTTTCTGGGTCAATAAATTGGCATCAGACTGGTCTCAGACTTGTTTGGGAGGATAAGCAGCTCTGACTCGCTACAACCGGAGGCCACCGCGAGTCATTGCAAAGGCCAGATCATTCAATCACCTCAAACGAAAATAAAAATCGAAAACGAATGCATGACGCACCCCTTAGGGATTGACCAACGCCGGAAGCTCTATTCTTTTCATACATTTTAAATTATTCTTTTATCGTGACGTTGGATAAAAAGTGGGTCTACCTGGCCACGATCAGGATTGGAGCAAACGTCAGATACTAGAAGATTAAG
Source organism: Parelaphostrongylus tenuis (assembly GCA_019055375.1). Classification (NCBI taxonomy): domain Eukaryota; kingdom Metazoa; phylum Nematoda; class Chromadorea; order Rhabditida; family Metastrongylidae; genus Parelaphostrongylus; species Parelaphostrongylus tenuis. Next base: position 275,060 of record JAHQIW010002477.1, read on the forward strand.
CTTCGCCACAAGTTGATATTCAAAATCCGTTTGATAAAAAGGTCATGTCTGCGCTTTATAGACTTTTGAAGGTGTATCTTAATTCAAACTTCTTCCGAATGGTTGAGCCATCAAGGCCAAACTACTCCGATCAGCTGGACCGAGTCTATAATGCGTTATAAGAAAAACCCGATATTGATTCGTGGAAAGCACGCGCTGTTTCGGCCAGTCAATGCCAAATCTCGCACCGCAAACATAACTGGGGGAAGAGTTTGATGAATCAGAAGGAGTCAAGGCCTTGCCGCACCCCTACTCTCTCTCATGCTGCGCTACCCGATTATGGCTTGCGTTTCCCCTCAATGGAACATTTTCTGCGTGGACGCTGGTTTCGGATGTTTGATCGAGTTAAAGAGGCATGTCACAAGCAGTCTGAATCAAACCCAAGAAATCGTATTTCGCACAGAACCGGAAGCTTGTAGAACGTTGGCAGAAGACGGTGGACAATGATGGTACTTATTTTGAAGAATAATTGTTGTTGTTTTTAATTGAGTTTATGCATAAACATTGGATTTTCAGCTGGTATTAAGTAAATTTTTCCTTATCCTGATAGTTGCCAAATGTTGGAAAAGAGGTAGTTATTCCCGCGTTAAACAAAGCCGAACATTACTAGCCACTCAACTACAGTCCTCATGCAAAATTATGAAGTACAGATCCTATCTCAATGACGTTTTCTTATAGAATACCTCAGGACAATGAAACGACATCGATATATAAGAAATGCAGTTTTCACATGAAACAACCTGTTCGTCTACTAGCGTCATCCTACATTAGCATGGTGTACTCACCAATCGTTATAATTGTGGCATCAACACGCTCCCTGCGATAGTAACGCTATAGTGCCACTGCATAATTAAATATTCGCCTATATTTCGTTTTCCGCAAACAATTTTATGGGACATGTGGTTTTTTTTGGTAATTGGAAAGCGACATTTTAAAAATTCCAAAATCAAGACGAAGCTTGATTTGTGACAAGATTCGCATCGTACGTTTTACCAAGAGAAAATTGACGTTTTGCAACCGCATGTTATTTTTCCAACTTCATAGCGCATTTTTTGATATTATATTAGCAAGATTTTTCTCTTAGAAAGCTCTTCGTAAGCGGTTCCCTATGAAGAATAACGCTTAACTGTCTCAAAAATCCTTGCTCTCAAACACACTTTCTACCGCATGCAACGAGGTTTTTGGGGATGTTCATCTGATTTCCCTGTTTTGCTAGAAAAAGCTGTTCCTCTAGACTATCGAAAGGCCTTCGATAGCCAAAAAATGCATCCAATTTCCAGATGTGGTTTACGGAAAGGACATCTTCTGCTTACCGGTCCTTTCATCTTTTTAGTGGATTCATTCGTGCTCATATAAATTGCTTCAAGGAGACCTCACCAGTATAAAAACTTGATAGGTTAATATAGAAGAACTTCTACGAACGTAGTTTTAGTGAGAATGACTGGTTCTTTACGGTTATAACGGGACAAGATAAAGAAACGGTCTCATTCTGGACAGAGATTTCCATAAGAGTGTTACTGATCATTCGAAAATTTAAATCTGTGACTCGCCTGACAAAGCTTTTTCTCTGGACTACAAGTAATCATTCGATAGTGTAATATTAGCCGATTCCAATGCTGTGTCTATTTATTGGATAGACCGCTTATGTGCACACTAAAAAGTTAGATAAGCTTGAATTCGCATGCGCGAGCGAGTGATCTTTGGCCAATTCACGGGCTGTCGTGTGAGGCGGCTAAAGGGCTGGCGCGATGATCGATCGATTTTCGAGCATATAAAGGTGCAGAGAAAATTTTGCAGTATCCGAATATTTTTGACTCACTGCTGAAAGCCACTGATATGTTGTGACCTAACGAATTCCGTCAAATTGATCATAATGGTCATTGATTTATCCAAATTCAAAGCAAAAATGGAAGTATCCAAAGTGTTTTGTAGCAGATTCATACGTTTTATCTATCTATTTTATCAATCTTTTCTTTCAAAGCGAAGAAACAATTCTTAATTGGATATGAAGATCGCACTGCCATAAGACTAGTCGAAAATCGATCGATCATCGCGTCAACCCATCTAATCGCCTCACCCAGCGATTCGTGAATTCACCAAAAACCACTTGCTTGCACATGAGAATTCAATCTTATTTTTCCTGCTGCACTTCAGAGAAACGGTTTTAAGAAAATATGCAAACCGCTGGAATCACTGAAAATTAAGCGGTTGAATGATTAGTAATAGTCACACAAAGAGCTCTGTCCGGCGAGAAATATGCGCGCATGTGACATAATTTTATTCTTAACTTTACAGCGCTGTAAAAGGGTCTTTTCGAAGCCAGGGCTCTATGTGGAGTTCTAGCCAGAGATTCTAGCTTTCGAATGAGTTATAACACTTGTGAAAAGTTCCTGTGCAGCGAATTTGCTCATTTCTTCATCTTGCCTTTTTGTAACTGAAAAGAACCAAAAAAGTTTAGTTGTCCTGGAAAGTCTTACTTTTCAGAATAGAAGCTACATTCTTGAAAAACGCAGTTCTAACTCCTACGAAAAGATGCGTATTTCCGAGCCGTACTTGGCATAATGCTGATATTCTCGACGTTTTATCAGCATTATTTTATTGAGCTATCAGCCACTTGTGTCAGCAACATTATACGAAACGAATCAGTTGAGAATCACCATAATAAAATCAAAATGTTATCTCCAATAGAGTTTCGATGGTGATGGTAAAATCTTCATGACAGTCGCTTGAAATTTCAAAATGGGTTGTTTCGTGGGCGTTCTGATAAGTATAATCTTAATGAATCCCTTATTTTGAGGACATTTTAGCAACATTACAGAAGAAAGAGTGGTGGCAAAGCGGTGGTTTTTGTGATGTAGTGACGACATGCGCCCATGATAAGGGTCGATCGCGGATTCAACTCCCAGTAGAAGAATATGTTGCTTATTACTCAGCAGTGCTAATGTGTATTTGTAACATCGAACCACAACTAAAAAGCAGTCAAATAGGGAAAAGTTTTTTGAGTGTTAGGAATTTAATTTCACACATAAAACAGAAATTCCATTATTTCCAGAGATAAATGTGCAACAGATGACACTAAATCGTATTCATATCGTTTTGTTGGTGTGCAGACAATAGGACTAAGCTATGAAATCTCATAAAGCGTCTTGTAGGGCTATTGGGAATATTGGAGCTGAGATCGATACAACTATCAGAGAATCTATTCACGAGCCTGATCGTGTTTGCAGTAGCAGTAATGCTGTTGTCGAAAGGGCACTCAGCGAGAAGGAACGGGGCACGAAGCCTTTTTTTGCTCAGTATGCTATTGACCTTGTATGACACCAGGTTATTCATCTCTTCCGCTTACTTGATAGCTTACATAATCACTGATTTAACAACACGCTTTGGTAATAAATTCTTGTTCTCCCCAGCTTAGATAAGACTCACCAAAGTCTTCTTCAGTGTGGGCAGAAAAAAGGATTAAAAGCTTGCCATCGATTTCGGGTCAGGAATACAGTAAATGGCTATTTATTTCTGATGAACTTGAACCACGTATTGTACTTGTTTCTGATATTGATTTAAGCACCATACCGTTCGTTTTGAGCGTTTTCTTGGACCGCGCTCAAAATTTAAATACTTCTGGTACTTATTTTTGAACCAACATTTCATGTGGTCTTTTATGGGCAACATATAGAGCTCAGTGCATGTGTATCGCCTTCAATGGCTTCGCCAGTTGGCCAGTACCCTTCGTTTGAGCCAAACCTCTCGGAGTTGTCCCATCCCCCTCCCTAGAGTAAACGACGATGTAAAACTTACACGTGCCGTTAAGTAAAATAAAGCATTAGATCGTTGAGTTTTACAATCGATTGCTCTTGGTCATTGCATAAATACAGGTTAGAATAACCGAGTGTGAAACACAGCCGATCTAGTGATTTATTTCAATTGACGGCACGTGTGAATCATACGTCGTGGCTTATTCCATGTAGGAGGGTAAGGACAACCTCGAGAGGATTAGCTCAGACAAAGTATACTGCTCAACTGACAAGGTTGTCAAGGCCGAAGGGGAGCTTCTATGGTAAAGGGAACGTCTAGGTATCAAAAATTCATCTATGTTCAAAAGAGAAAACAATATAGTTGCGAATGGGAGCTTATTTCCAGCTGTTATATACCATTTGTTTCTTCCTTCAGGAGTACCAATTTTGATAATAAACTTGCTCTATGAAAAGACTTACATAGCACTCTCTACCAACTAGAAAAAAGAAAACATTTTTCAATCAAAATTAATTTTTTCCTTTATACAACGAAATTTTGATTTCAAGGAAATTCTATCGCTATAAAGTATTGAATTTTAGTGGAGAGATTTCTGTAAAGTCGTTAGCAGTAGAAAGGGCGCCTAGTTATTCGGAATAATATCACTTTTTGTTACGATTTGTAGGAATTATAGCTGCGTCATGTGAAATATGCTTGTGTTGCCTTCCGTTTTTTCACTCATAAGAGTATTTTCAATAGAGTATTAGTGATCAGCCAATAGCTTGGGAAATGGAGATTTTCGTACAATGCTTGTTCCGTAGAAAAACTTTTTTATTGCATTGTAATAAGTCAAAAGAGAAAGTGTATTGGTCTTGGACAGAGTAGCTCGTTATCTGAACATCACACCGGCTTTCTAGGTCGAGATACAGCTATATATTGATTTATAAGCAAATCTTTTGTTACGGAAGGGTATTGAAGAAACGCATGTTTTGCGTGAGCAATGCTCAAATGCTTAAAAAATCGCCACCTTCCCGTCGTAATCAAAGAGCAGGGCAAGATTTTGCGGAGGAAACCTTTTTTGATCACTCACCAATTATCTTTTCGTCAGTAACCCTTTGACGTGATTTAGCACAGCACAGCGCAATATTGGCCGTTACAAAGCTTTTCTTACTGCGGAATTGGAAAAGGTCATATTAACAATCTCCCCAGTCGATCGCTTTGAAAGGCAGAGCTTTGAAGACAGAAAAATTCGTGTGATCAAATAGTGAATACTGTAAATTATGTTCATAGAGACGGTGCACAATCTAACCTCTCTTTTACTGCACAAGATCTTCTATTGGATTTAATCATTTAGAAATTCACCGTACGCTCACAGTTGTATAGTGACGCAAAAGTATGCTCCCCTCTGCAACCGTGGATTGTGAATAATTCGTATGAATCAGCAGGATTTTTGGTGAAAAACCATTAACTTTATCAGAGTCGAAGAAAAGAGTAGGAGCTCCAAATTTTGTTCAAGCATGTTAGGCGGAAGAAACGAAACAATCATGCTGCGGTGAGAACACTGCAATTGATAAAGCTATACTCATCGGAAGAAGTTGGGCAACGTAAAGATCTCTATTTTGCCGTTGGTCGTGCAACCGCCTGGATGTGGCTACACTGAAATTATCAGGAATGGTGAGGATTCGATCGGATGCACGAAGTCCTCTTAAAGGCATTCAGCTAGAACGAATACGTAGAAATGGTGCCAATAGCCAATATCAAAGTCATCGCAATGAAATGTCCTCGCAGATCAGGATAAACGCGGATAATAACAAGTTAGTACCCATAAAATGACAGAACAAGGTCGTTTTGTAGATCGAAGAGGTTCCAAACCAGTAGTTCATTGGTAATCGAGTAATTATTGATACTGATGAAGTAGCACTGCATGCCATGTGAAGCATCATTTTTGTCTAGAAACTGTCGATATCATTGTACGTCTGATTTTAATGTGGTGGTCAAGAAAGTGATCAATGAAACGGACGTCCAACTGTCCTAAATATTTTTACTTTTCACTACGAACTGCATTCAATACACACTCAATATGTAGAATGTACTTCTGTTTCATTTTGTTTTCATTAAACTAATAGGAGTTAGTCGACTGTTCGAAAGATCATAATTTTGACACTAAGTTCGGTATCTGCGAAAACTCTCAAATTTTGTTCGAGCTGCAGAAAGTAGAATACGCCTTGCGATCGGACTGCGTTGTTAACAGGGTTGAGGGGAAAGTTGTGGGAAATTTTTCAAAGTTATCTCTTATGCACAAATTGACAAGGAGAACAATAATAACTAATCTTCAAAGTATAGAAAACCATTGCCCACGACTTTCTGCCATCGTTCTGCAAAATTCCGGATCTGCTCGAAGTACTAATCTGGTTACTTTAAATCGAAATGCTCTTGCCTTGACATGCTTTCAACTCTTTAAGTACTTCAAATCGGTGATCGTTCGGGAAAAAACGTTGCATTTATCGAAAGAGGCCACAATCAGATAAACTCATGCTGATCCGGGCAAGGCTTCCTGTGGACAAGGTCAAACTGCTACAAAAAAAGTCTTGCACATCTCTGCACATCATGAGATATTTCTATAATATCACCCCGCCGCAGAAAGCGGTCAAATAAGAAGATTTCTGTTCTGGTTTTCGCTGCTATCCCACGTCTTACTGAAGGCAAGTAATGGCCGTAAAATGCATGTTTTCTCCACACTCTCCAGTGTATGTTTAGGATGCTATTATATTCTATTCTTTCAAAATACTGTTATTTATTCATAATTCTCATGGACCGATGAAACGAACAAGGAAGGTTACCTAAGAGAGTTGAGTGATAAGCAAAAGTTTCGCCTCAGACAGGAGCTGGGCCTGCGTCTCACCCATACTGGGGACGCGTACTGGGTTTATAGAGCGATATTGCTTACCCGATAAAACCTGTTATAGTTGGTGATGATAAGTATGATAGAGACACTGGAGAATGAGTGGTAACGAAACGATGACCCACTGTTGCAGTGGTAGCGCGACTCCCGTCTGGGGTCGAATTTCTGCTCATCAATCAGTTCTCCTAAGTATACTTGAAACATGATAACACTGCGAAAAAGTATTAAAAAACATAAGAATTCTTCAGTAAAGAATCGCATGAACTCTTTTGAAGCGGGGCGCTCTAGCCTATATATCAACGATACTCGTGCATAGCCCATAAAAGTTGGCCGAGCAAAGCATCCGATGCACACTAATCTGAGGAACACCTTGATTGATCGAGAACTATGTTTTTCTTTTCTCACACCACTAGAATGGTGTTAAATCGACGATTTGCTTTCAAACGCACGACGCGTATCGGGACGCATCATTCACCATGTTAGCCCGTGACTTTCCAGTTACGAGATCAAGAATTCGCAGTTCACATTATGCATCGAGGAATTGCATTACACAAGGTTGAAAAAGCTGATCGAAAAGTTCATATTGATCTCTCCGATTTCTAGACAAATTTGTTAGGTGACCATTATTATAGACAGGCAATATCTCACAAGGCTTCTGCTCTAACTCAGATATACCCTTTTCCTTGTGTGTTAATGAGTCGGTATCAAAAGAATCAGGTTTAAATATCTCGTGGACGGACAATCAGCGGTGCTACCTTCACGTAAGCTTATTTGATACTCCATGCAACATATAGAGGAGGCCACTTGAACACTGAACTAACCTGATAGCATCCTAGTTATAGGTCTCACTGTTCAGAGTGGACTGAATTTTCAGAAACATCGCAACGCAAATCGCCACTACCAATGTTTGATGTCGCCCGTGATGATCAATACGGTAGGAATGCTTTGTAGTCCGCATAACTGAAAAATTTTTAATTTTCGTAGATAGATTATTGTTGTCGCCCTCAGCTACTGTTTGGGATCGTAGAGTTGATTACATCAAAACACGCTTAGAAGATGCTCTACTAGTCCAAAGTTTCAAATCTTTTTAGGTCTTCTTGATCGTAGCGAATCGTCTTCGTGATCTCCTAATAGAAACACATCAGATGTGGTTTCTGCCTTAATGATGCTCAACTTGATATAATCTCTGTTGACCAGTGATTGCAAGATTTCATCATTATTTGTTAGGGCTACAATTTCTTTCCTAGTTGATGGTTTTCTTATTATGCATGCCAAAATTCATTTTCTAACAAAGGAATACCGTCTTGATATTCTTCGGAATAACGCTTATGCCAAGCCATATGATAAAAGTCGAATGATGAGAACGTCAGTATTTTATGTTTTACCAAATCAATTTATCCCACATCACATAACAAGGTGAATAAAAATAAAATCTCATTGTGAACCTCTTACCATTAGGAACACAGGAGTTTTAGGCTTTCGTTGCTATCACAAGCCACTCGATTTTGATTTTGTTTGCTTAGAGCTCTTGACCGATGAAAACCTGTGTACTTAAAGTACTATCTGTGGCTTGTGTTGGACTTCTGAACTAAAAAAAGTTTTCAGAGTACAATAATCGCTTAAAGATGCACCATATATCAGAATTATCAGAATTAAACAGTTGAAAAGTGTTTAGAAAACTAATCTTAATTCAAAGCTTCACGAGGTTGGTATCTTTTCCCCAATCGATTGTTCTTCTTTCCGGGCGATGGGTTTTCGCGTTTGCTTGTGGCTGACGTTTCGGCAAATATGCCTTCTTCAGAGCCTGAACGTATATCTCAGAGCCTGAACGTATTACGAATAATACGTTCAGGCTCTGAAGAAGGCATATTTGCCGAAACGTCAGCCACAAGCAAACGCAAAAACCCATCGCCTGGAAAGAAGAACAATCGATTGGGGAAAAAGATACCAACCTCGTGAAGCTTTAAATAAAGATTGGTTTTCTAAGCTTTTCTTTTCATTTTCGAAGTTTTATATTATTAACATGCCGAGGTTTCAAGAAAGTCGGTCTTTCTAGTTGAAAAGTGATTAAAAGAATGTTTGCTCTGTACAATTACCTCCGATGACCATTCAGACAATATCAGTGTTCTTATATTCGTAAACAAGACTGAAGTCAAATCTCTGGCTTCAAAGGTACGGTACCTGGAAGGCGGTATCATCTAATACCTTGTCTGCCAAGCAATGTGGAAGGTCACAGATTCCCAAGATCTTTTAAAATTTTATACCTCTCTTGAAGGTTCACCAAGTAAAGATCTTTGCAGTTAATTCAGGATAGATTTAGAGAACAGCGTTGGCTTCTCTTCCTATCGCATTGTCGTTGACGCAGCCTTATTTCGACAATGCTGCATTGGTTAATTGGCGACGACACAAAATCTACAGCAAACTTTGCCCAAGATGTTAAAAATCCTGAAATGAGCGACTAATGTATGGATTAACGATCAACATTTTGTGTTTATGAAACACTATCGAACGTCTAAGTTGTTCATTGTACGTGTTTCTCCATAATGCTGTTCATTATTACAAGTTTACAATGTTTAGCTTGTAAGTTCAGCCTTCTTTTCTCGTTCAGAATTACAGCAGACAATGTCGCATACGCTGTTCAAGCCATCAGACTCGACGCAATTCTCGGCGTCTTCGTTTCCTAATGCTGGTCGACGCAATGAAAGGTGTTTTATTTATGCTTATTAACCAATTATTTCTATATGCATTCCAAGTAGCGATCGCTCCTTATTTGAAAGAACCAATTGATATCCTTTAGCTCCATTTGTTCCGAATTTTCCACGACTATTATTTCTCTCACAGTATGACTAAATATTTAATGAGACCAATTTACCTGTGGGATTCTCTTCGATTACAGCGCATTATCTTTTGTGAAATGACGAATTTGAAATAGCGTTCGTCAAAAGAAAGAGCACAAATTTCTTAGGTGGTCACTTTTAGGTGTTTTTGACACATGTCAGTTGAATTCAATGTAAACAGTGCGATCAATGTCAAAAGGAAAAGACTACATGACGTTAAGTTAACGATTTTAGCTAACGACCTATGGGAACCATCCGTGTCGCAAGATTTCGGTAAAAACAGATTTGCCACTATCTGTACATTAATAAGAAAGACATATTCTTCTCAACTAGTAGCGAAATTCACTCGCAAATATGATGAGCCTAGCGGATGACGGTTATATGATAGTGAAGAGGTGCCCGGATTCTAAATATATATGAAAAAGTGAGTTATGTAAAGTCATTTGTATACTGGTGTCATAGTTGCGCAGTTGTCTTCGTCTGTAATTCCACTAACAAACTTGCCACCATATGCACCGATTTCAGTACGCATCTGCGAACTCACAATGAACGCTTTTATTCATCTTATTGTAAATTATTTTTGACGACTTATTTTGTTACACCGTTTTCATTGCTTAACCTTTTGTGCTCAAACGAAAGTCAACCTATTACAGATGTTGCGCAGGACGTGTTCAAAAAGTGTCGACATTCTTTAACTGATAATTTACAATGAAATATCTCGATGATTTTCTCTGTTAATAAAGTCATGAGCAGATTTTTTGATTTGAGGCATTTTATTAAACCGGTGATTCACACTGGGCTAGTTCTGATGGTATAAACTGGCATTTGAGTCTTCTGTTGCAGATTTAAGTGTAGCATTATCAGATCTTGATAACTCATTATCTAAAACGCGAGCGGAAAATGAGATATTCCCATAAAATCACCATAGCTATCAAACCTTTGGTGAAGTAGATTAATCAATTGTCAGCTTTGCATCTGCAGATTAAGAAAGGTAACTCCATCCAAAAACTCGGATTCAGGAGATTTACGTTAAACATTTTTTCGAATTCATTTTTTGAGAAGGGTTACTGTTAGGGGAATAAATGGGATGAGGTAGCATTGCTCGTTCCGTCCTTTGATGTTGGAAAGTTTTTCAACTTTCGCCCATCACCTCTAGCATCTACACAAATTCGTGTTCATAATTGATGTCACTCCTCCATAAACTTTTTATGGCCTGTATGTACCTTTTTTCACCTTTTTGAGGCATTTTTGCTTCTATGAAAGAGCGGCTCGCGCAAAAGCCGATGTTCAATATGTCGAAGACTTCTATTCAAGATTATTTAATTACTTTTATCTATATCAAAATCATATTGTTAACTGAATGACGTGACTGGCTTACCAAAGTATTAATGAGTAGTTGCAGTGTGACGTGCTATGATCAGCAGCTCCAAGAAGAGCATACCGGTCGGCGTATGAGGAGACTGTATACGTGTTTTAGATGCACAGCATAAACTAGCTCCCACAGTATACCTTGAGCGTGTTCCTTCTGCACATTTTCAATGATCCTGCATTGAAAACAAGATTTCATCGCCTGCCATCGTTTGTCTCGGCGCCATTCGTCGTAGATGGAAGCATCATGTGTACAGAGGACTGGGGTATAAATTTTACCTACGAATCGTTTCGTTGTTTACTGGAGTCTCGATGTCATTGGCTGGAGCTTTCAGGTTGGCACCACATCAGGTTTTCGTCGGTCATTGTCGATCAGAAGAAGATTTGTCTCCCTTCTAGTTGACACTAGATCATTGAGAATTCCCGGTAATTTTTTACCAGCAATTTGTTCGACTGTAAGCGATGCTTTTCTTCTTAGTTTTATAATTCCTACTATAACGATGAACCTTTGCCGTAAATTGCAGTCCAGCACTCAAGAACACTTTGCAATTATGATGAAGTGGCAAATCTTATAAGACACATGAAAACCAGTGGTAAATGTTAAAACTGTGCTGAAAACCCGATGTCAAACAGCCCATAGGAGCGATGAAAACAGCGTAAGCTCATACCACGTTATGGTGAATTTGATTTCTATGATAAAAATATTTGTGAGTGTGTTCAGTGCTACATCAGCACATAATTGACGCGAGGATATGATAACCCTTTTATCAGGGGCTTGCTGATTTCATGTTAGAAAGCTGCAAGTCTCCATAAGAAGATTTGAAAAATTCGGAACATAACAGGATTGTAGAAAAGATTTTGTCTTGTCGACAGGTGTATGAATGGCATGTTTACTTACCCTATTTTGCTATGGTCTCATTACAGAAGAACATACGGTCAGTATTTCCAAGTATTCCGTAACATGAGCTCTGTCTATTTCGATGCTATTCTTGCCCCTATATTCTACTGAATAATCATTATTATTACAGTAATTAAGATAAAATAACAGCTGATCGATAGTAGAACAACAAGTCGTTGAACATGTTAGAAAAAAAGTTCTACGATTTTTTGTAAGACACTATGAACAGTGAATGCTGTTTTTGGTTCGACCTCTGCTACGTTGCTCTACTGTCGATGAGCTACTCAGCGACTGCACGAAGTGGAGCAAAAAAATGGTTCCGGATAATAAGGCGACCGCTAAATGAACAGTGATCAATATTAAGAATATAGCAACCACTGGACATCTATCGTTGTTGTGAACGTCCCGTATTGCCCGCCATTTGCTAAAGTCAAGCAGAGTGGCCGGTAAGAAGAACTAAGTAGGTATCTGCAATCTCTGACTGAGCTATTCATTTCTTCACTTGTATAGTAGTGATATAGAAATGCTTTGTGATTAAGTAAATACCGACCAGATCACTCATAGCATTCAGTTTTAATGAAATTCTCTAAGACTAGTATAGTTTGTGATTGAAATTATTCTTCTCATTTACAGAGATAAGAACAATAACACACTCATCATACGGAAGTAAACAGATCGAATTGATAAAAAGTCGTATATAAAGGTTGGAAATTACATACTTTCATTATTGGCATCATACTAATGCCACGTTTGGCTTCCAGTAAGCAGACAATGGAGCATGTGGAACTGCCCCGACATATCAGAGCAGACTATGACTTTGCTGCTCATGCCGACAAACTGGTTCTGAACTTTATTGTCCTGGAACTTACTGAGCCGCCACCTGCACAATTAGCCAGACTGACTGGCGATGAGTACGTTCTTCATTGTGACTGTTGAAGTGTCGTCGATACTAAGGTAAGATTTATTTCAGAGCTTATCTACAGTTTATCAGAAAGACGTTCGATAAGAATCCTGTTTTAGAAGAACTGGCAGCGGTAAGTCACATTATTTGAAATCGTCATTCAGTTTTCAATCGGGACATTCCAGCACGTCGTACCCAAACAACTAGGTGCCAACATACAACAAAATTTGGCTCATCACCATGGAAATGCCGACGATTCCACCAGTTATGTCGCAGGAATCCAAGACAAGCGTTTGCTTCAGCTAATCAACAAAGTTCTGGAACGTCGCAATATCTCATCGCAAAACAGCCATGCACAAACGAAGCTACGTCGATCAATGCGGACACAGTCCACTGACAACGTGCTTCAGCAACAGGTGAAATCAGCCAATATTTCGGATCAACGCGAAAATTGTGTAAGTAACAGGCAGTTTACACATGGAATAAGCTTGACGCAAACCATCTCAATTGAACAGAATTCAAATGGTTTAACCATTCAACACGGAAAGGACCCTATCAAAGCGCCGTCAAACGTCGACACCATACCAGTTGCGCGACAGGAGCTGCAAATTCCTCTGTACTCCGAAATCATCGTGAGTTTCGTGTGAAGATTATGAGACCGTTGTTTAATAGATAGAAATAAGACAAGCATGATATATAACGTCTCTGTAGTTTTGCACGAGTTTAATCTCATCCGTTTCGACGATTAGGCGGCTGGGATTTATATAACCATCGGTATGATCTATCTTGCAACTAACAAAACGAATGTCTAATCTAGCAGCGTTTGATAAACGTTTTGCGACCATGCTGAGCTCCTCACAACCAGACGATGGCGTCTCACTCGCTAATATATTTTGTGAAAATCGTATAAACGGTAGCTTTCATACGAAAAAATCCAATGCTTTTCTTACCCGGGAATATTCGAAAAACTTGGGTCAATTAATTCATGAAGGTTCGATATCGCTAACACGTCTGTTAAACTTTTGAATGATAAGCAAAAGATATCTGATTAGGTGGGGTTGAGCTCAACTTGCACATAAACTGACTGCGTTGACAGTTACGATAGGATATAGTGGAAAAAGAGTGATAGCAGAACGGTGGCATTGGTGGTATATTGCTAACAAGCATTCCCGGTATGTACGACTAAAACGCACAAATCCAATTTTCGTCTGATGTCTGATGTTTTGCACATTACTCAGTGCTCTCGAATGTATACTTATAACATCGTAACACTATTGAAAATCGTTAGATCCATTTTTTCGAACTGTCCTTGTTTTTTGCGTGACATCAATTTATGCCACCCAAGCAGGATGATCAATATCATCGAAAAGAGTCAATGAAAAACAGAATTCATTTCTGATTTTGTTCTTAGGCCACACACGAGGTGTTATATTATTTCTTTATTCATCAGATGACGTTTCGGCAGTTTGTATTCTTCAGAGCCTGGAAAGGCAGAGCTGTCCACAATCCAATCAGTCAGCCACCTCCATTACTCCTTTAGAAAAATCGCCAAACCTATATTTCACTCACATCGAGCACAAAAATTCAACTCTCATAAGACTCACCGTTTTTTATATGTGTTCCACTGAATGTTTCAAGTGAAGATCACCGGGAGGAGATCATATGGGATGGTATGCACGCCACCCATCAAAATATCACTTCTATCTACTGGCTCATATCACGAGTGATAACGAGACATTCTTCCAATGCAACTATAAACCGTACACCTCGTGTTTGGCCTAAGAAAAAAACAGGAATTATTGAAGCATGCTGCGGTTAATAGATGGTCGGTCCTGGTAACAAAAGTCATTGTTTATCAACGAAGAAGTTGACTGGGTTAAGTGGAGATCGACATATTGAACTGAACAATTTTGCATTGTGAAAGGGTTTTTTGATCAGTTTTACCTGTCATGCTGCTTCTGTCTCGACGATTTTTCTTCAAGTTCACAACTTTTTCCATATATAGACGACCTGATCCACTGACATAGAAGCAATTTCGAAGTGTAAAACTGAATATAAGCGAAGTGAAGGTAAAAACTGACTGGTTTCGTGATGGTCGAATATATTTGCTATTGTTACCGCATGAGCAGTGAATTTAACGGTTTTCAGGAAAAAGAAACTTTCAACGGTGTCACGATGTCCATGAAAATTTACATTCCTTCACCTCCACCGTAAGTCTTCACATTTTTTCTCAATTTTCGACATTCATGTCTATGTAGTGCGATTGAATGACGACGTTCTTTTTAGCGGAACGAAGTGCAATTATGTCGGACGTATCATAGGGCCGAATGGAATGACAATTAGAGATCTTCAGCTTGAGACAGGGTGCCAAATCAGCATTCGTGGCAAAGGAACTGTAAAGGTGAATGTTCAATGTAAATTAGCCTTCCTATTCAGTAGTCGTAGACGTAAGCAGTAATCTTCAATATAACAGTGCACTTATAATCCTCTTCTTTGAGCTGAAAAGTAATCGATCAATGTCACAGCTAATCCAAGGATTTCTTTGTATTATAAGGGAGATGCACTTAAAGAGGAATACAAATTTAGGACAAAAAGCTGTTGCGCAAACTTCACCGTAGAGGAAGACTTGAACATCTCAAGGAAGACACACACGTGCTAATCGAGGCAGAATCGCCTTCACGTGATGGGTGAGCATGTTGTTCTGCATGTGAAATTAGAGATGATCAAATGGTCTGATTTAGATGTCGGTTTCTGATTGAAAATGCAAAAAAACGCATATCCAAACTGTTCACGCCTGAATTCGATGATCTGAAGCGCCAGCAGCTCTCTGATCTTGCTGTCGTCAGAGGAGCCTGCAAACTGATATCTTTGTCTCAATCTACATGATTGATATGGATCACCCATATTACTAACCCTGACATGAAGGCTCAAGTAAATTCTGTGTTTGTATTTATTCTTCTCTTCAAATTTCTTACACACTGAGAGAACACAGTTTGTTTCCTCAGTCCATGTAGGCTTTCAAAACCAATGCATAACAGTGCCCGGCGCTATGAATGGTTGCGGAAGAACCTCTTCGCACTTGCCATGACAATGGAGGGCTTTGGATGATGAGCTCACCTCACTAGATTGACATAAGCACATTCAGTTATTCAAATGTTTCTACATAGTCTGAATGTAAAATAAAACAAAATGGAAAGGCAGTATTTTGATATCAGACTGGATTAAGCTGAGGAGAACGAAATGATTTAGTCACATATAACAATTAAGCTACGATTTCAATTTCGCTCATGCCTCTGGAATAGCGTTCTTGATCTCATAAACAAACTCAGATTCTAGCAAAGGCTTGTAGCCGATTCACCTAATCATAATGGAGGCTTAGTGGTTCTATAATGTGTGGTGAAGGTTCAGTAGTTTTATTGTTTGATTCCGTGGATTGCCTTGGGCAGCAACCCGATCGATGCGTGAAGGTGGGTTGAACTGTCTTTAGCTGAGCACCGACCTTTGAGCTGTCGCGCGCTAAATTTCCGGATTGCTGCGGCTTTTCGCCTTGAATTTGAGAGTTGTATTTTTGGGTTCCGCTGGTTGAATAGATTATTTGATCTGCTGCTAATTTATGTCTTACAACGGACAAGAGCACAAAGTTCAAATACTTTATACGGGTTATACCAAACAACTTGGTATCACAGAGCAATAGCTGGTGCACCAAATAACCTATAAAATACATACGTCACTATAGTAATAACACTATATTAATATGTACACGACTGCCATATATCGTTATGTAAAGATATGATTGAATGAGATATATCGTCGTGTGACGATAATATCCGTTTGCGTACGGCGCCATTTTCGGCTGGCGGGCTATTCGGAGGGCTGCGAAAAGCGCCGTCAGTATGTGCTCTATGAAAATGTGGTAGTTCTCTAATGAAAATATACTTTTTTCGTCAACATGTGGGTTATCTGTGTCAATAAGTAGTCAGATATGATAAAACTGACCTCAGTAAGGTTATTTTAATTAGAAATAACGTAAATGCTCCATTCATAATCCACACTATCAAAGCGAAAAATCGGGTATCCATAAAAGGCTATATTTAGAGGCTTATCGAACATTTTTACGATATTTTATTTATACCTACCTGAAATTCAATCAATTTTATCTACTATTTCAATCGTTTTTCCGTATACTTTGGTTCCTGAAATGCATAAAATTAATCATAATGGCTGAAAGTTGGAAAAGAATGAGTAATTCGTCAAAAATTGTGCTGCTTGTTGCATGCGATCACACTTCATCGACAATTCATGATACTTTTTTGATTGTTAGGGCAGTTCAGTTTCCCATTTCTCAGATGAATGCATAATTTTGTTCAAACTCTCTAGTCATAGCTATAGTAAGCAAAGAAGAAATGAAGGTATAGCGGTCCTTTCCCATTCTCTCCACTGTTTAAACCCCTTGGTTGATACGTAAAAAACGCTTTAGTATACATTCTATAGCTAGAATCAAGTGAATTTGAACGATGTAATTCATTCCTTGTCAATCCCAACAACCACTCTGTCTCACTTTCATCGATCTGAAGAAAGCCTTTGAATAAGTGGAAACAGAAGCGGTTATAGTTGCTTTGGATAACCAGGGCTTCGTTGCTTAGTACATAATGATCCTTTGTGAGCTACATAAAGATTTCACAAGCAAAATATCTTCATTGTGCGACAAAATTATCATAACACAAGAAGAGGGGTTTTGAAGCAGATACAATTTCGCCAAAATTTTTACTGCCACCCTCCAAGACGTCATGGGAACCTTAGAATTGGACAATATCAGGATAAGTCATATGCAACCTTATGTAAGGGCACCTTAAAAATGGGTTGCGATGTTGAAATGTTTTGCGGGCAAAACCTTCACAATCCTCACTCACTATCGCACAAAAAGAATTCAATCGAATCTCACCAAACTACAAAAGCGTGGCCTGAAAGAGGTTCGAGAGTTGATAAGGGAAGAAAGAATAGGGCTATCAGTTAGCGGTAAAAATGAAGAATTTGTTGTAATTCCTCGACAGTTAGATATCGCAATAACGAATAAGCATCTCGAAAATGCTCCACCTTGTCGATCATCTTCTGTAAAAGAGTTCAAAAGGCAAAACCACAAATAAAACAGCGAGTGGGTCCATGCGGCAAAAGCGGCAGTTAAGACCATCCATCATTTCTCAATTGAAAATCCGATCGCCAGCATGTCCTGTCTTATACTTCCTCATAAAAACACATAATAATATCCACTGATAATCTCATGTCTAACGATCTATCTAGATTCAATGTTAGACCCATCATCAGCTGTGTAGGTGGACCGACGGTTAGGATAGCATGGTTCTTAACTTTAATAACATCCCAGTTGCTAGGACACATTCCAGCCCATCTGACGAACAGTCAGATCTTCCTGGACCGCTTACGTAACGCGAACCTAAACAACGTGTACGTAATGGAGTCATTCGACGTCAGTGCTGTAAATACCAACGTGTCAAATGACTCGACATTGCAAGCCACACATGAGCTTCTAATACAACACCAGGGAGCTGTAAACATGTATGGCTTGTCGGTTGAGCAGTACATAATTCTATTGAAAGAGTACCTGAACTGCTCAATCTTCAGAAGGTTCAAGAAATATTATGCTCAAGTGAGAGGGCTGGCAATGGGGCAGTGACTGGCACCTAGCCTGGCGATTGCCTCTATATCGAAAGTCGAAGCACCAGTGACGGGTCCCCGACCATTACTCTGCTGTAGGTATATAGATGATCGTTTGGTTATCTGTTCTACTCAAGAGGAGCTAGAGAATTGCTTTAGATTATTGTATAAACAGTTAGAGTATATAAAATTCACCTGCGAGATATTGGAAGATGATTAACTCGCTTTTTTAAACGTGAAAATAAGCTTAACCGAGAGCGGCTACATAACAAAGTGGTATCGAAAGCCAAGTAATGAGAATTCCTGGTTCACTATATCTCTTCCCATCCTTCATATGCGAAGATGGCGTTAGTAAAAAACATGTTTCGAACAGCCGCCAATGTATGTACATGGGAGGAGCATAGAGTAGAATCCGTGAAATTGGTTTGGGAAATAGCCACTTCTAATGAATACGATTTTGTGACCACTCGGCTTAGGTTAAGAGGGAGCTTTACCGATTTGTGAAAGGTGAATGGTTTAATGAGCTTTGAGCGTAAGATTGAACCATCGATCAAATGTGCAGCGCAGAGCATCTCTGACCACTGCCCCCCATGCGAGCGAATAACGTGAATACTTCTTCCGAAACACCGCATCATTAAGAGCGAGAAGATTTTTGAATTTTCGAACATCTTATAATGAAAACAAAAAAAACAGATGTGACTGGAGGAGGAGGGGCGAAGGAGTAGAGCTAGACACGCCCCCGAGCCACTGGTTGTCATCTGGTTAAAAGATTCATAACATCATATCATACTCTACACTATGTCGGGTATAGATAACTCTTGAACTCATAATTAACGACATATAACCGCTTTTGGCGCTTTATTGACCGTCACAGTTTTTTTTACAGCACAGTCTCAGTGCCTACAGCAGTCAGTTTGTGTTTTCATCATCTTTATGAACATCACAGAATACCGCTCAAGCACATCTCCTTGCAGCCTCGAGGATAGCCAGGCTGGAGCACTCCGGATGGCATTCGTTACAGCGATCAGTACTTTTTAGCGTACGCATATTGAAACAGTTCTTATAGTTGTGATATGATGTGAAGGAAGTTGAATGACATATAGGGGACATCGTTAGTGTAGCGACACGCAAGATCAATGGATCCTGGGGCAATGATACGATTACAGAACGAGCTGCTAGTAGATGATTCGCGAAGTTCAAAGCTGGTGAGAACAGTTTGGAGGATGTGTCGGGCTTGGGCTGTCCACAAAAAGTTAATCGTTACTCTGTCTTTGAGAATGTCGAGAAGAATCAGTCTATGACTTGCCAGATGCTAGCCGAAAGTTTCGGCTGTTGCTTCAAAACTGTCACCTGCATTCTGCATGAAATAGGTTAGGTCTGCAAGAAGTCAAATTGGGTGCCACATGAATTGGCAGAAGCACAGAAGCCGTCCTTTCTGCAACCGTATCATCTCCCCTAGATCATTAATTTCGGACTCCGCTTCACTACCATTAGAATCTATTGATAAACTATTGTAATTTGTAATAAACAAAATGTAACTCTTATCTAAAATATGTAATTTCTACGTGGGATATCTCTCCTCTTGAGAGTTACATTTTGGTGAGAATTTCAAAATCATTTTATGTCAACGTACTTTTTACAATGGTTGCACCTTGTGAAGACATCTTCAGCCTTCTACAAGGGAGAGCGAAGGAAAATGTTGTCTGATCTTCAAGAGCTTTCTCCAGCATTTAACAATCCCTCATTTCGGGCAATGACATACACATATCTAAAGACACAAGCCAATTAGTTGCTCACTCTATCTCAAAGATCGCCGTGTTTTCCCACTCGTCGATTTTCTGCTGCCTATAGACGTTCGTTTGCATCACAATCAATTCCCATCATCCACCATGAACACCTAGCGGAAATCAACTGACTTGTTGCAGTGCTGCGGGACGCCGCTTTGAAAACCTTCCTCTTAGCTTTTTACAGGAAGGTGGACGGATATTGTGCAAAACCACATTTCTCGACCAGCAAACCGCTGCACCTTCTGTGACTCTGCTAGCCGAACCTACTTATACTTGACTACCTGAGAAACTATTTCCAGAAACCGCATATCAATATATGTGGGACCGAAAAGAAATTACTGATATTGATGTCAATCAAGGGTGAAATGCATTGTAGGCAAGTGGCTGACCAAGAGGATTCCGGTGCACTGATAGAAAGCAGCAAATATCCGAAGGTGGTCATCCGAAGGTGAAGTTATCTGAGAAGTGGAAGGCAGGCAAGACATAAGAAGCCACAACGCTGACATTCGACCAGAATGAATTGCGTAGAGCATGCAAAATCGGTGTCTAAACGGTGAATAAGAAGTTGGTACCCATAAAACGATAGAACAATGTTTTTTTTTGATGATTCAATGGAGGTTACAATTTCTAGTGCACTAAGTGGTGATAGATCACTGAGAGTTATAGAAAAAGTAGAATTGTACGCAATGAGCAGCACCATTTTTGACATGTCATTCAATGTTTTCTGTTATTGAACCACTGTAAATTTTTATGCATAATATGAAATGAGACTATATAAAAGATGGAAGATTTGTGTTGTAGTATGTGATTTCTGAAGTAGAAAATGGTAGTCTGATTGATTAATCTACAACTTTATCATTCGCAACTATAATAAAGACTATTCATCAGGACTGCTTGTTAATCATAAGAGTTAGATGACAGGAATGATTAAAATGTAGCTAAATACAAATGAAATAGTATAGAATTATTAGTCAGTAATCTTACAAATAATCCCTTTGGTAAGCACTTGATTTTTCGTTTCATAAATCCGGGTTATAAATGAAACATTGATGTCGCTTCTATTGAAAGTAGATTCATTGAGATTTCCTTGATAGTATTTGATCATATACTGACGATGAGATAGCATTTACTGACGAAAAAGTGTAATTTCCATTACGAAATTACTATGTTAGCTTTGAAGATCACGCCGCCAGCCTCTCTCTTCGCAGACGTCTCAAGCTCCCGGCTAGCAAAAATCACTGCCGTCCGCAAAGGGCCAAAGGCAAAAAAAATCTTCAAATTCTCTCGTTCTATGGATTTTGACAATGCAACAGAATGTCACAAACCAGAGAGTAGTTAAGTGTTAGAAAAGTATTCGAATCGTTGTAGTAGCAAAGTCTATTACACGATCCTAAAGACATAAGGTAGTGTCATATTGCAGACCTGCAATACTCATAACTAATCTTCAGAGGTATTGAAAAGCTTAAGCACAGTATAGAGGAAATTCTTTCCTGTTCACAACAACAGGGACAGAAACTCTTTGCCTCGAGTAGGATGATTGAGCGATGAATACGTCCGCTTTGGCGACACCTCGGAATACGTTGTATATACGGATATAAGCCTTTGAGAAAAGTTCACCATGTCATTAAGTTATAAGTGCACAATTAATGAAGCTAAAATTACAAATACTGTCTGAGATGGACCAAATATCGACATTGCAGCCAATTACAGATGTGATTTCTCGCTCCGAATAGTTGGAAAGCATGTCTCAAGCTTCAAACTTTTTATTACTTTTCACTGTTGCTTGAATTTAGCAGTGAGAATCAAAAAAAAATTCCTCAGATCATCGAGCAACCACTTCAATTTCGTTGGTGGATTTGGCTGAGTTAGGCGAGATCGAGTTTTACAGGATTTGATTGGTATATCAAGGAATTCATTTTTTTAAATCTAGACCAAGTATTCTGATGTGTAAATCTGAACAGGGATCAATTCTGTCGTCTACATCACTTGTGAAACTGGGAAAAACACAAGAAAAGCATGAGATTCAAAACGATCGATTGCGCCCAGACTGCCTTGCATTGAATGTCGTTATATGATGCTGCTCACATTTCTAGAGCCCAGTGGATACTCTGGGTTACTCTTGCACGCGATAGGGCAAAATGGAAGTATTATCGGTGTATGCTGATGTCACCCGACGATCAACAGGACAACAGATGATACAGATGCAGAAGGAGCACTAAGAAAACAGCGTTGTCCAGACTAAGGGCGAGTCTTGATGAACACTTCTAAGATATAGTCGACAGGTAAATCGAACAAATTACCATCCGGAAAAACTCCATCATTCTCTTCTCCTGAATCATATTTCAGAAGTAATGGATTCGCATTATATAAAGGACATCATCTGAAACACTTTACCCTAATCAATTCGCAGACAATTGAATGAGAAAAATGGTGAAGAATCCTGATATATAGTTAAAAACATTGAGTTGAATTTGACAAAACATCCCAGACATGCTACGTGATGAAAAGCTCGGTAAATAGGGTACTTCGCACGTAGACGCCATCAGATGTGCTGCCTTGTAGACGTTGCTTGCTGTGCCAGAAGCATGCAAGTAATTCTTACTCGTTAACTCAAAAGGCATTGCGGCTTTTTGCAGAAAACGCCCTCTCAGCGCATAAGTATACGTGTCTTTTTCGCATACATCAACTGGAAATAATTCGAAATGAATCATGAGAAATTACTCATAGCGATACAAATGGTGGACGTCGATGGGTGTCCAGCTGGTGAACCAGGAGGGGTCTGATATATCAAAAGCCCACCAAAACCAGGTGCACGTGGTAGCAGTGATGCTATTTGGACAGACAGGAGTTAGACGAGGCTTAGTAGATTGCACTAAGGATATTCAATTAAAAATGATTCATATTTTAAAACTAGTGCACAAGTCTAGAGACAGAAGTCCTTACTATAAATTATGTCATTAGTAAAGCGTAAGAAGTTATATAAAAGCTAGTTCATACAGACCGATGGAACGAAGTCTGTTCCAAATTTCCAAATTCTAAGGTTTTTTGCAATGGTGGAAGTTATCGATGAACTGGCATTGTATACGTGAGGCACATTTTCAAAAAGTTTCATAATTCCAGTCAGTCTGATTAGTTTGACCAAGAATGTGGCGTTCTGCTAGGCGCCCACAACCACCTGCACGTGGTCACATCGAAGTTATTTAGAGAGGCTGAACTTGAGGGAAGTACAGAGTACTTCCCAGCGATCAAAAAAAAAGTAGAATGCGCGAAATTAGTGGGTGTGCTCATTAACGAAAGTTACCGGCGAAAATATTCATTGCTAATGAGCCATGAACACTCGATCGGACCACACACCTCGTGTGCTATGCAGAGCACCTCCATCCACTGCGCCACATGTGCTCTTACATACATGTATATAAAAGTACCTCAAACGATTGCTGCGCCCCTCTACTTATATTCTGTTTGCCAAGAACGCTTCGCACCCGATGTTTGACACCATCAGTCAAAATTATTATAAAAATATTTGAGGTTCAAGGAAAACCGTAAACTTTTTTCAAACGTAATATAGAAAAATTTAATAATTATCTTGGAACATAATTTCATTGAAAGTGACGAAATTTGCAAGGCTTTACAAATTCATGCCTGAGACGTTGATCTCATGAATGTCACGCATCTTAGCAAAGCAGCTGTGTTTTTCATTTCTTTGCTAAACTTCCGACCACCCTCTAAACCAGGTAAAAAAATTGCACTGAAAGCAAGTTATCAAAATGAGCCTCAATTGGATCACAGGTCAACCAGGTTAAATCTTGTTGTAAGCGAGCCTATAAGCAAAAGCCCTTAAAGCCTATCAGCTTCTTTAGTAGATACACATTTGGAACGATACTACCACATACAACTGTGAGTTGAAGCCTCTTAAACTTTTTTACATTTATCTACTTCTAAGTTATTGCTGCAATAGATCTCGAATATGAGATGTTTAGAATTCCTTTAGGAGGCCTATACTGTCGAGCAGAACGGTTAGAATAAGAAACCAGTAAGGGTTAGACAAGAATGATAAAAATCGCAAGCTCAAAAGCGATCTCATCCTCGCTTGTATGCAAGGATTCACTCCTAGGTTCACATATGTGCAAAGCCTCGTTCTTGTTGCAGAAGTTCTTCTGAAGAGTATGTTTGCTTTCTCGCGAAAATTCGCGTAATATATATCGGTATTGTCGCGTTTCCGATGGGTAAATAGTTCACAACTTGACGCAAGTTCTAAGATAATGTGAAACTCTAGGACTGCAATTTCAAAGTGCGTCCCATTAGAACGGCAAAACAAATTCACATGCGCACTTTTGAGTGTCAAGTTGGGACTAAAGAGTGAAAAAATTTAACTCAATGATCAAGGAATAAAACAAAAGGTTTCTTTTTGGCAACGTTATGATCCCATAATTTAGAAGTGACGGAATACTATTTAACGATATAGTGAGATGAAAACATCGCGCACATATCTACCGCTGTGTTTCAATTATGCTCTGCAAGCTTTCCTTCAGAGTAACAATATAGCTACTCAGGACAGCGTTCAGAATTACATCGAGGAGCGCTACTAGAAAGCGACGCTCGGTTTTCATCAGAAAAAGGGGTTAATCTTGCTGTTTTAAAAAAGTTTTGAATCCTTCTTCCCTATTCATGCTCTTTGCTCCTCTGTACACTTTCTTGTGTTTAAAGTGCATGTAGAACACTAGTATGTGAATAAATGTGCTCTCCCACTATATAAACTTACTGATTTCGGCATTCAAAGAATAATAATATGTTGCGTAAGTGATATTGCCATTGTACCTCGATGTTTTGACATTCATATTACTTGAGACTTGAGACTCAAACTAATCGGACTGATTGGAATTATGAACTTTTTGAAAATGTGTCTCACGATGCAATGCCAGTTCATCGATAACTTCCACCATTGCAAAAAACATTAGAATTTGCAAATTTGGAACAGAATTCGTTCCATCGGTTTGTATGAATTAGCTTTTATATAACTTCTTACGCTTTACTAATGACATAATTTATAGTAAGGACTTCTGTCTCTAGACTTGTGCACTAGTTTTAACATATGAAACATTTTTTAGTTGAATATCCTTAGCGCAATCTACTAAGCCTCGTCTAACTCCTGTCTGTCCAAATAGCATCACTGCTACCACGTGCACCTGGTTTTGGTGGGCTTTTGATATATCAGACCCCTCCTGGTTCACCAGCTGGACACCCATCGACGTCCACCATTTGTATCGCTATGAGTAATTTCTCATGATTCATTTCGAATTATTTCCAGTTGATGTATGCGAAAAAGACACGTATACTTATGCGCTGAGAGGGCGTTTTCTGCAAAAAGCCGCAATGCCTTTTGAGTTAACGAGTAAGAATTACTTGCATGCTTCTGGCACAGCAAGCAACGTCTACAAGGCAGCACATCTGATGGCGTCTACGTGCGAAGTACCCCATTTACTGAGCTTTTCATCACGTAGCATGTCTGAGATGTTTTATCAGATTCAACTCAATGTTTTCAACTATATATCAGGATTCTTCACCATTTTTCTCATTCGATTGTCTACGAATTGATTAGGGTAAAGTGTTTCAGATGATGTCCTTTATATTATGCGAATCCATTACTTCTGAAATATGATACAGGAGAAGAGAATGATGGAGTTTTTCCGTATAGTAATATGTTCGATTTACCTGCCGACTATATCTTAGAAGTGTTCATCAAGTCTCGCCCTTAGTCTGGACGACGCTGTTTTCTTAATGCTCCTTCTGCATCTGTATCATCTGTTGTACTGTTGATCGTCGAGTGACATCAGCAGACACCGATAATACTTCCATTTTGCCCTATCGCGTGCAAGAGTAACCCAGAGTATCCACTGGGCTCTAGAAATATGAGCAGCATCATATTTTTGCTGTAGGCTCTTCGTAAAGAAATCACACCATCGGGTCGGTGGGTAATCTGTGGAGCGCTTTGCATCTCGAGGAATTGAGTCGGTAGCGATTCTCGTCCATTGGTTGTTGTTCAAACGCATTATGTGTCCAACCCACCTCTTCTTAATAGCCTAATGTATAGAACGGCACCCTCGATCTTCGATCACTGACATAGGTCAGCATTACAGATCCTTTCTCTCATTTGCGAGATACGGGATACTCTTAGCATCGGCATGTCGACTGCGCTTTTAACAGCGCCAAATGATCTTTCATCCTGCTTACGTAGTGACCAAGATGTTGCTGCATACAATAGGGCAATGATGACCGTGTGCTAATAAGGTAGACACAGAATTGAACGTTCCTCGTCCTCTTTACTACGTCCGCAAAGCTCTTTAACGCTCCTCAAACCGCTTGTTTTTCTCTGCAAAACTCGAAAGCTAGGTCGTTTATTCTGTTGACTTCACATCCTAGATAGACGTAAATGGAGTATTTGGAGATAATCGTTTCGTTACGTGTGAATGAGGCATTCAAAACCCATCCAATTCTTAACATCTTCTTTATTTAAACTTCGTCGGAGACCAATCTTTCAAAGAGCGTTGTTGAAATCGGTCAGCATTAGCTCCAAATGGCTGATGTTGGTGTTATAAGAACCATGTCATCAAGAAAGCTAGGACGGTTTGTGTGTCGATTACCGATTTTCACTGTCATACTGTTCCGTCCTAAAGTTGGCATGACGTTTTGGAGGCTGGCAGTGCATAACTGGAGAGATTTATCGCCTTGTCAAACACGTCTTCTTGCCTTGATAGTCATATCGCTATAAAATGGAGCATAAGCAGTACTCAGCCGCTATGACTGCTTCTGTTTCCACTAAATTGAAGGTTTTCTTCCGATGAAAGTGAAGCAGAGCAGCCTCCTGTGCTCTTGTGAAACTTCAGTATATCTTGTGATCTTGTGACCGTGGTCTGTGGTACTAAATTCTTTTCGAAACCCTGCTTGTTCGTATGGCTGTCCTTCGTCCAGCGTTCTGTCAATCCTGTATAGGATGACTGAAGTGAAGGGTTCATAGACGGAGGATAGTAAGCAGATTGGGCCATAATTTCTCATGTCATGAAAATCTACCTTTTCAAATAACGACGCGGTCTGAGGAGTTTTCCATTGACTGGCAATCTTACGTTCTGATAAGTAACAGGTGAAGAGTCGAGCTAGGATGTTGATGAGAACAAGCGGTAGAGTTTTTCAGATATTTTGGCCCTATCCGGTGTAAATCACGGCTCACCAAGCCATCCATCCCTCCGGGGTCGGTAAATTGGTACCAGGCAGGTCTGAGACCTGTCTGGGAGGATAGGCAGCACTGTTCAGCGGGTGGCCTTCGCGAGTCATTGTAAAGGCCAGATATGCATTCAGTTACCTCAAGCGGTTTAAAAAATTGGAGTCGAATGCATGGCGCATCCCTCACGGATTGATCAACGCCAAAAGCTTTATCCTTTATCCTTTATCCTGTGTAAATCAAGTGTTTCTCTGCTCTCTATCAACAATATAGCATGTGAGATTTTGAAATTGAGAACTAATGGAACGACAAATTGATCCTCTTTCAAGTCATATGACGGCAAGAGGACATAGCTGCGAAAAACATCCAAGTATTAATCGTGGATGATTTACTCAGCTACTTTTCTAGTAGCTGTAACTGTCACGTAGAAGCGTCGGAGCGCAAGTCATCCTAGTTTGTAATTGGCGAAGCTTCCGCGGGCTTTGCTTATGCTCCTTTCGTCATTCGCAGTTCCGACCACATCTGCTGCTCGCCTCTCTTTAAGATCTTCCTCTATCGCTTCTCTGCAGCGTTATGCTCGTAGGTGAAATGTCGATAGACTGTAGCTTGTGCGATTCCACGTTGACGTATTTTTGCGTTGAAACCTCCTTCACCAACTTTTAAGAATGTATGGTCCTCTTTGAAGGTTTTCGAATTAAATATAAGACGCAGAGTCCTCGCCTTTGTCACAGCTTAATGTTTGTGCGTGATCAACGAATTTGATCAAGATCGACATTGCTCCCCATCTAGTTAATCGCAATAGCTCGATAGGTTATAGCTGTTTGAATGAATCAATGCTTAGGGTTAAGCTCGTTTTGAAAATAACGCTAACGCCTCCGACACCTCTGGGATCGCATTTTCCAAGAAGCAGCTTTAGCGGCGTCTCAAAACTTGTGCTTTCCATGTTTCGCAGTCAGAAAAATGAGGCCTATTTTTATTACTGTTTGCAACGTTTTTGGAATTAACGTCTAGCATGCTAGGTTCTGGACGTGTGGTTGAGTGTTCATAGCCGGATCATCAGTCCCTTCAGGAGGTGTAGATGGCGCTTTTACGTTGAAGACGTCTCCTAACTGCCTCCCGTGTACTTCCCAGCAGCCTTATTGCAGGCTTTTGTCCAATTTTACTCATGAAAATAGAACTGTCAATTTGGAGCTGCAAAAACAGGGGGCTCGCCTCCTAGATCCGCCTGCGTCTCTAAAAGCACACGGTCACTTTTGGCCATTGTTCCTCTCCACCACCTGGGGACGAGTCACGAGCCATCGCTAATAAACGACTTTGGGTATCTTCACAGAGGAGATCCGTGAAGGTTACTTCATAAAATTGGACACTCATCATGAAAAAAGTTTGCTGTTACAATATATACTGTGTGCATTGGTGCACATCTATTTTGTGATGAAGCTCAAATTCTATAGAGTAACTTTCTTCTTAGTATTATTAGTTAGAAGGTTCCAACCAAGGGTAAATTGTTATTGCAACCAGTAAAAATTCGATATACCAACATGCTTTCGAATTCATGTTTTGGTAATATGTGTCGATATTTTGTGAGCCGCTGCAGCCAAAAAAATGCAATAAAAAGAAGGACAGTTCCTCCTTCGACCACCTCCAATAGTGCTAAACATATTTTCTCAAAGCCAGTAATGTTGAGCGACATTCAAGCATGACTTCTGATGAGAGTTTAACCCGTCCTCCACCCTTTTAGAAGACCTAATCGACGTAGTATTTGCCTGAGGTGCGCCGAACAAGTAATCCGTTTTCACGACAACCTGTGAACAACAGCAGACATCGTTTAGATTTAAAGGATGCAAACGCTTAGCAGAAAGACCACTACTGTGATGGTATGAATACCTCCAGAATTTCCTAAATGGACGATGTGATGTTCAACCCATTCTAAGACGAGGATAACCGCTGGTCTACCCGAACGGAATTAATGGTTAATTCACTGGTACCTGGTAGGGCCAGCTAACGATCAGTGAAAACGGAGGTGGTAGAGATGAAATCATGTCAGTGATAAGACATTTAGAGACTCTCTTACGATGTCAACCATAACAGAATTTGCAATAAAACGAAAAATAACACAAAAAAGAGTCAAAAGAAGTTTAAGACGATGGATGCCATATAAGCGGTTCTGAAGCACAAAAACCACCGCGTAAGCATGCTGCCCCAGCATACTTGGCTCTTGTTTTCGAATGCTGCTATTGCGGGGAGTGAACAAAATCTTGATAACCTTCTTACATCAAGTTTGCTCCTACCACTCATTTGAAGATCCTGACGAGTTGGAAATCAAATATGCATACCTCTGTCACTAAAGAATGCCTTTGCTATGCAAACATAGTTGTTTATCTAAATAGTAGTAAATCTAAACCAGGCAGAAGTATCCCACCAGAGCTATCGTTCTCCACCAGCGAAAGCGTGGGAAGTGGAATATCAAAAGTTGTAAGTAGAAAAACACAATAAGTGTTTGGTGTTTTAAAAATGATACCCGTATGTAAACGTGTAGATTAAAGAATGTTGATTGAAGCACAATTGCATACATATGCACATATATATATACATATATATATATATATATATATATATATATATATATATATATATATATATATATATAGGTACTTTTATATACATGCATATACATATATGCAAGAGCACATGTGGCGCAGTTGATAGAGGTGCTCTGCATAGCACACGAGGTCTATGGTCCGATCGAGTGTTTATGGCTCATTAGCAATAAATATTTTCGCCGGTATCTTTCGTTGATGACTACACCCACTGATTTCGCGCATTCTACTTTTTTTTGATCGCTGGGAAGTACTCTGTACTTCCCTCAAGTCCAGCCTCTCTAAATAACTTCAATATGACCACGTGCAGGTGGCTGTGGGCGCCTAGCAGAAAGCCACAGTCTTGGCCTGCCCAGTTGCTTCCCATAAGTATCCTTTTCCTCTTTCATTGCTTGCAAATAAGTTTATTAATTTCTACGAATTACTTATAGTACATATATGCAAAGAGAAATGGAATACCATATGTTTGAAAAACTAAGAGCGAAAAGCCACAATAGTTTTTACTGAAACTAGTAGGTATTGCTTATCCATTGTTTGTTAATTATATCACTCACCACTCATTATCGGAGTTGCGCTATCGAAAGCGGAAGTATTGTTAAATTGTAAGACAATTTGACCTTTTAAAGCCCTTAAAACGGGTAGCTTCCAAACAATTAATATTACACTGTATCATGCGTTGCATCTCCGAGAAAATTCTGTTGTAGAGATGAATGAATGTTTGGTCAACGCAGATATCGTCGCCCACAATCCTTCCCTTCTACTGATGATCACGGAGGGTAATTGAAGAACCATAAATTTCAGGCATAAGAAACCAATCGTCTTTTACGAAATATACATGTCCGATGAGAGCTCATTGTAAACGAATAAACATTTATGGATATCCCACTAATGGTCACTGGGATACGTTTCCCACTTGTGAGGGAAGAGTATTCGCCTCAACTATTAAGGGATGTGTTCATTGTTATAAAATGTCGTTTTTTTTATTGGAAAATACGAGTTTTTAAGTGGCAAGCTATCTTCTCGTGGTGAGGCGTTCGACGACCTAAATTTATTACCACAAAGGTGTCATCAAAACCCTTCCTGAAAGGTCAACTACATATAGACTATCCCAGAAGCTGGGCACATTTGGATTCCTCGCTAAACTGTGCACGAAGGAGGCCGTTTAGAGACCAAGCATCAGAATACACAGCTGTAGAAAATTCAATAAAACTTCATTGAAAGAGCGGAAGTACTAATTTCCAATTGTCTTTGTTCCAATTATCTTTCGACTGCACGTTCGATGACGCCAAATGATTTTCATCCTGCTTACGTAGCGACCAGGTCTCTGCTGCATACGTTAGGGCAGGGATAATCGTCGAGGCGAAAAGGAGGCCTCGGAGTCGGACGTTTTTACTCCTCATCCTACATCTTCGATGCTCTTGAACGTTCCCCAAGCCGCTTGATTCCTCCTGCTCAACTCTAGGTTGTTCATCATGTTGATTTACACGGCCTAGATAGACGTAGCTGGAGCGTTCGGAGATTGCCGATCCTTTGAGAGTGAGTGGGGCATTCAAAACCCATCCGTTCTTCATGAACATCGTTTTCGTTCGATTTAATTGAAGACCAATATTTCCACAGGCGTTATCGAAATCGGTGAATATTCGTTCCTCTCGGCTGATGTATGGTGTTATGAGAACGATATCGCCAGCAAAGCGAAGATAGTTTAATTGCCGACCGTCAATTTTCACTCACATATCGTCCCATTCCAATGTTTCGCTGACGTTTTGTATCGTGGCAGTGAGTAATTTTGAGGAAATTACATCGTCTTGTCAAACCCCTCTTCTTGCGTCAATGGTGATATTGTTGTAGAATGGAGAACTTTTGGTCGTGAAGTCTCTATAAAGCTCATGAAGGATTATTATCCACCGAGTATGGACGCCCTGGTTATCCAAAGCTCCTATAACCGCTTTTGTTTCCATTGAATCAAAAGATTTCTTAAGATCGATGAAAGTGAGACAGAGTGGTTGACTGTACTCTCGCGAAACTCCAATTAGTCTTGTAGTCGTGTGGATGTGGTCTATTTACTAAATCCTTTCCACTGCTTGCTCGCATGGCTAATCTTCGACCAGTGTTCTGTCAATCCTATTTAGGATGACTCGAGTAAAGAGTTTGTAGACAATGGTCAGCAAGCAGATTGTTCTATAACTGACTATGTCGTGAAGGTTTCCCTTTTCAAACAACAATACAGTTTGCTGGTTTTCCACTGAATAGAGACCTTGCATTCTGACAGGTAGCGATTGAAGAGCCGAGCCAAGGTGCTGATGAGAACTGACGGCTTCCACTTCAAGTGCCGTGGCCTGATCCTTTCTGGACCGGTTGTTGCTCTGTTCTTCACCTGCGATGTCGCATGTTGGATTTTGGAAAGCGGGACAGGTAGAAGGACATGTTCGTCTTCTTTCGATTCACATTACGGTAAGAGGACATGGCTAGCGAAGAGATCCGAGTAGTATTGGTGTACTATTTTCCGAGATCCGAGTAGTATTGGTGTATGGTGTAAAATGTGAAGATATTCAACGAGCCGATCGTATTCTTCGTCGATGTTGTCGACAACGGTATTTTCCCAAGAGCAGAATAATGATTTGAATACATCCCACTTTATGGTAGTTCTGGAATTTCGTTGTTCAAATTTAGCGGCATTCTCTCCTCTACGCTAAAAACGAAACGTTGTGCGAAGGAGGCGGTGGTCCGATCCCGTGTAGAACCTAGGAACAACAACGACGTCGGTCAGGCAAAACCATCGATTTACTATGACGTGGTTTTTTTCGTTATCGTACTCTCTAGTGGAGACTCCCACGCCCATCGCTGAGAAAAGGCTTTCAGAATTGCGTGTTACCATGGATGGTTTGGGTCGTCACGATAAACTCAGATAGCCTCTCACCTCCTTCATTCCATTTTAGTCCGTGGGTCCTTATGTGACTTTCTTCAGACGTTCTTCTAGGTCCAAATTTGCATTGAAATCTCGACAATGACCTTGAAGAATGTGTGATTTTCTCTGAAGAATTTTTCAAGGTTCATATAGAACGCTTCGACTTCGTCTTCGCCATAGCTTGATGTTAGCGCGTAAGCAGCGAAGATGGTCAAAGCCGGCATAGAACCTTATCGTTACAACTGTAATTGCCCGATACGAGTTGTAAGTTGTTCATACAAATCAGTGTTCATGGTCAAATTTGATTTGACGAGGACGCCAACACCGCCGGCACCTCTGCTCTCGTATGTTTCGAGGAACAGTTTTTCTCCGGTCTCATAAGCAGCGTGAAAAGGATGGCGTTTTCTCGTCTCAGCCAGGCCAATGACATCGTACCTTACTCTTCTCGCTCAAAACAGTAGATCCTCTACATCGGATTTGTGAGCAAGGGCTCTTGTAATGTAGGTGCAGATCGTCATCTTAGTCCGTTTCGATCTTGGCAGTCTAAGTTGGCCTTGAGATTTTAGCAGCCTCTCCGTACTCGTCCTACCTGGGCGCTGCCGTACCTTGAGCTCTTTCAGAGTCACGGGAATGAGACCCATATTTGTTACTGCTTTTGGAATTTTGATACACAACGTATAGCTTGCCAGGCTCTAGACGTGGGGGTTGGCAACTCACGAGTAGCTTGCCGTTCTCTCTCGGAGGAGCGGGAAGAGCTTATTTGTTGGAGGCAACTCCCAGTCGCCTCCCATGTACTTCCCAGCCGTTGATTGTAGGCCTTTGGGCGGCTTGGCTCGTAGAAATAAAGTTTTTGTCAAATCGGCGCCGCAGAAGCAGGAAGCTCATCCCCTGAGTCCACCTGCTTCTCTGGAAAACACACGGTCGTTTTCGGTTTGCGTTTATTTCCCTATCCACCACCTGGGGACGCTTCACCTGTCCTCGCGAATAACCGTGCGGGTTCCTTAAAGAGGGAGGTCAAAGGTTTATATATATATATATATATATATATATATATATATATATATATATATATATATATATATATATATATATAGCCAGCAACAAAATCCACAGTATGAATTTAGAACTTCCCTATATTTCACAGAAGCACTGATTTAGTTTGCTTAGGACTACATTACTATGATCGCACCAATTAGTGGCCATGGTTGTAGCAAACTCTATTATCCGTATCCTAAACAACTAAATCCTGCGTAACTCCTTTTAATTTAACCGCTTCCAGCGGTGGTGTTAAGTCACAAAAATACGCACTAATGTAGAGTGGTGTGCGAGACTTTTGCCTTAAGTGGTACTCGAACCCACATTTTACCCTATCCGGCGAAGCGCGCTCGAGCAGTTGTACTACAGACGCCTGTTTTGACGCGACTCATTCTACATCGCAGCGCACCTATCTGTCAGCAACCAACTGTCAACGGTATGGCGCGAGTATTGCTATCGACATTGAACTTAATCACGCTGAGAAAAATTGAGCGTTGAACGATCGACAGTATACTTTTATGTTTAGCCGCGTTCAGTGGTGGTATGTTAGAAATGTTAGAAATATACCTACTGATGCAGAGTGATGTGCAAAGGTTTTACGTTAGGTTTGATTCAAAACCACAACCATATCCAGGTGCTCGATATAGTCTAAAATATGGGTTCAAGTCCCATCTGTAAGCCTGACGTGAAAGGTTTTTACAACATTATTCATGAAAGGGTATAAAACTCACACATCATGCTAATAATTGAGCTACCGCGATAGGATTAAATAACTCTAGGAAACATCATTCTGAGAGAATTGTAGATCCTCCTGAGATGTTATGAACAATTACTATATTTCCGACTTTTTTAGAGAACATACGATTAAAGGATGGGAAATAATGCCCTCGGAGTTAACCAATCCCTGTGGAATGTGCCATGCATTCGTCTTCAATTTTTGAATTCACTTCAGGTGACTGAGTGCATAACTGGCCTTTACCATGACTCGCTTGGCCTCCCGTTGAACCGAGTCAGTAGTGCCTATCCTTCAAAACAAGTCGGAGAGCAGTATGGTACCAAATCAATGACCCCGAAGGAATCATTGGCTTGGTGAGTCATTAGCGCGAGATCAAAGCATTGAGCTCGTGTGCGACGCAGAGCACCTCTAACCACTGCGCCACATGCTCTCGAAGAACATGTGACTATGCGCATGAAAATGTTTTTCCATACCAAAGAGGTTCTTTTCCGAAAAAAAAAATCTTTGACCTTCTGCCAAATGATGGTCACACTCGTGTCAGTGGGGTAGCATTGTCCATTTTTTATCGTTCTTTGCAGTGATGGGTTCCACATTAGTCATAACAGTAGAGCAATGACTTCATCAATGGAGATAATTAATCTCTCTTGTACGTGGAAGGTCTTAGGTAATGGTTGTAGTACCTCCCCTTTGCCCACCGTTGTTATACCGAAATGGTTTTTTGTACAAAATCCATTCTTCCAACAACAGTATGAATAAGATCTCAAAACGGATTGCTGACCGGCCAGTGTCACCTACAGTGACTTGTACTCGACTTCGCCGTAATTCACCATTTTCATTTCCAGAACTAGACTTCGAAAAAAACATTTTGACGACTTTAAACAAAGCTTTTTGGCCACCACAAAATGAGATGAAAAAGCTATACTGCGAGGGACTTTATTTTCCTCATAATGATAATCCACGAGTGAGAGATTTAACAGAGAGAATCGCTTTGAAACGACGTGCGCATGGTTACGGGTGCCAGTTTAGAAAATGGGAAGAAGAAATCAAGTAATAGTAGGTGCAAGTTATCGCAGCTGATGAATGA
This sequence comes from Parelaphostrongylus tenuis, assembly GCA_019055375.1. Taxonomy (NCBI): domain Eukaryota; kingdom Metazoa; phylum Nematoda; class Chromadorea; order Rhabditida; family Metastrongylidae; genus Parelaphostrongylus; species Parelaphostrongylus tenuis. The sequence goes on from JAHQIW010002477.1 coordinate 310,764, forward strand.
AATCTATTTAGCTATCGTTGTGAGATCGTCTTTTTCTTCAGAGCCAACAATTTGAGTCGACTGTCTATTGTCTTCCGTACTTGTTGTGCATCACCGCCGTGGAACCTTATGGCCGATCACCGCTCAAATGAAATACTACCCTTGGCAATCTTGTCATACACAAGATGGTCAATAGCTTAATATCGTAATTTTGTCAACTTAGAAAAACGCTGCTCACTCCTTTCAGGTGGTTTTATTCATCTAAAGCAACAGGAAACCAGCTTCTGTATTACAGTGCCCACTTTAGCGTGCAGTTGCGAGTGCTGAGAAAATAATCAAAAATCAATCGATGAAGTTGCATTTGAAGTCACGCGTTAGTACGAAACCTTTTTTTTCAATGACAGTCTTACATGGAAGTGTACACTTCCGTCTTGAACAGTGGTTTTTATCGCGTAAATACAGCGTTCAAGAGAGCGGGGAGAGGGCGTAAGTCGAGTGGTTGTGATGCTCGTCGCGACGCATGCGGAACCGGACTCTTGCACCAAACACTCCAAGTCGACAGCGAACTCTCTATAAACGCTACAGCCACGTTATCCGCGAAATTATAAAAATATGTGCTTAATCAGTATTCTACAAGATTCAAGATGAAGAGAGAATAACGACTGATTAACAGAAAATTTTGGATACGCAAAATAAAAAAAATACTGTGAACCCGTATAATAAAGTGCATAAAAAAGAGTTCCTTCTTCTAGTGTAAAGGTGCTAAATTATCAAAGAACGCATGCGGTTGTGTTTGATAAAACTGTGCTTTCGGAATCAACATAAATCCTATCTCTTTCCTGAGAAGATCTACAACTACACCAATGTATCTGAACATAGTGCAATACTGAAATTTACTTTTCGTCACATCTCACCGATTTAACAACTCCATAGTCACAAAAAGTTGCACACAATCCATATGCTTGAGAATCAGACATTTCACTTACCATGTTGGAGCAGTTCAGCTGTTTGTTGTGTTCACCACGCGAGCGTGTTATTCAATACTTGGAAAACTAAACCTTTATCCGTGCAACAACATTATCCAATACAACGACAAATAACAAAGATAATAAAAAATGGTATTGGCAATTAACGAGCATATAATACAATAAACATTCACATTGTGGAGGCACTAAGTAGTGAACTACGATGAATACAGAACTACCACTATGAAATACACAGAATGCTCGCCATATGGAGGCAATGAAGAGTATCACGTTGTGCAGTAAACTACTAATTTGTAATCTGTGAACATTTGTCGCATGGAGATGATGAGAGCGGACTCCTGTGAATAGCGAGCTACACGCATGCAATACGCTGAGTGATTGTCATATGGATTCGGTAGAGGGTGACCTGCGATGAATATTGAATTACTATTATGTAAGACTGTGAGAAGATGTTACATAGAGACAGCAGAGTGTTCACCTACGAAGAATCGTGAACATGATTATTTGATAGAATCATCAGTTGTGCAATATTTATGTGATACACTGAGCAATTGTTATATGGAAATCATTTGGATCGGTTTGAAGTGGGGTCTGGAAATGAGTTCCTCAACGGTTGACATTGATGCGCCATTTCCGAATATGTGATTACGTAGATAGAGCTTTCTCCACAAAGAAATTGCGCGCTAAAAATTTCAAGCTTAGGCGATCTGTCTTTACTTGATTAGATAATCATCTGAACATTTTCAATGCACTGAAAAAAATTTCCTCCTTAGTTATCTGGTGACATGAAATTCTTTCCATTTCGAAAAGCTCTTCAGGATATCCGTCCTCTTTTTGACCACCATCATTTAATAAACACAGCAAAATAGATCTACAAAGCGACACTTATATTATAGGAGCTGACACTGATATACCAGCAGACAAGGCTCACTGCTAAAATTGACGCCTATTCTAGGGGTAGTTGAGGACAAGCTCTCTCGCAAGATGGCTGTAACTGGGAACCATGAAGATAGATATGATCAAATAGAAACTTCTAAATGCTTCTAATAAATGATAATAATATACCGGTATGTGTTCTTCTAATGTCATGAAGTGTCCTAGAGTCATATAGAAAGGATTTCGATCCTCTATGGCTGAGAAGCTCATTCAAGACCATTTGGGTTTGAGTGCCTCGCTTACTTTGAAAGCTGCAGCTGTGTTACGGTACCTAAAAATCAAAATATCAAATGAACTAGAACTTAGCTAATCGCATAACTGAATCAGTCGGCACCTAACCAGAATCTCACTTAGACAGTAAACCAACAGAAAAAAATAAAATAAGGAAAAAATTTTGAGAGCTAGCATAGCCGATGCTGAACGGCTACTTGGGAAAATTTGTTTGAGTGCAGTGGTATGATTTCGAACACGAAGCAACCGCTGAGATCTGTACAGCGGCGCGGCGAGAATCACATCTTCATGACAATAATAATAGGTTCAAAGAAAAGTTTCTTAACATCCTCTGAAAACTCAAAGTTCACACTTTTGATCAAAAATAATTATTCGTTTATTTTCGACTGTTTACGTGGACCTGGCTCAGAACAATTACAGTCTGACAACCTAGTAACATTTCTTTAGCCTTTTAATGTGGCTTGGTATGGCACTTCTAGAGTGCAAGACTCGCCCTTGATCATAACAGACTCATCGGTAACACAGTGCCTCTCGACTCGGCCAATCCCATATACAGATATTTACTTTTACCCAGAAAGAAATCGACAGCGAACTAATCAAGTTGCCGAATGTCGTGTGACCAACTCACCCGACATTGTAATGACGTACAGTCAAGCGCTCACGGCTGGTAGAATTTTTTTTAGCTTTACTCAACTGTTTATATAGATTTCGCTCAAAACAGTAACAATCTGATAGGAAGTACGCAATACTAACAATCTTACCAAAAAAAAAATATCGGATTATTGGATTGTTGAGATTGCTAGCAATGTGCAGAAAAAGTGGCGAAAAGTGAGCAAACAAACGGCTCAGGGCGTTATTTCGTAACTGAAAATTAAAAGATAAGGTAGCAAGACATCAAATACAATTGAGTTTAGATCAACGTACCGAATATCCATGCATTTCTGGAGTAATATTTTTGCCCGACATTTTTCCTACACAGCTCTTCATAATCTCGGCTTTGTGTTCATCAAGACCTCTGCAGTTTATATGCATAATATCCGCAGAAATGAAAGTGTACAAGTTGACAAAATCTCCCACATGTGCCTGTTCCTGCATGTGGAAATGTTCGTAATTCGAGAACAACATTTTTATCAACTATACAAAAGAATGAGTAGAAAAGAGAGAATAATTTAGTCATCGTAGATACGAGAGAATTTTTGCGTCATGTTCCTTGACATTTTGATGGATCATCCAAGAATTAAGAGTTATCTTGCAACCATATGTGAAACTAACTTGGAGCGAGTGTAGCTCTGGCTCAGGCGACGTGCCTTTATAATGAAGGATAAGGTTCCTAAATCAGACTTTTAATTCTACTCATAAAAGTTGCGGCGACCAAAATTTAAGGCTACAGCCTACACAAACCTTGTACAAGTTTTCCGAGTGATCTAACATCTTTTCCTTCCGGAGACAACAATATCGGCAAAACGGCGTGGCCAAACAGTCATAATATTAATGCCATTACCTCAGTACAGTGAAGCTCTGTGGCGCGGAATTTTGAACTAAAAGTATTATACCAGACTTCTACTTCAATAATTGATCTTTTGTAGACAAAACCATAATATTCATGCAATAACAACAACGTTGCTATTTTATTATCAGATTATCATTGTTCTTGGGCGAGGTCTGTATAAGCAGTTGAGAGTAAAGTTACGGTTCATTCTACTAGCCACAAACGCTCGACTAAGATCAATGTAATGTCGGTTGACTTCGTTACTCAACATGGGTGACTCAAATAATTTAGCGCCGATTTCTTGATAATTAGGGGTACATTTCCTTGTAACGGATTGATTGAACCAAAACGCACCGTTCTACTAAGGATTCTGTATGGCGAAACACGCGTCTAGCGCTGAATAAGTGCGATACAAGAGCTCATGAAAATGCTCAAAAAATGTTTTCACGATAACTGTTCTTCGAAATAAAGACCATCGTTATCCGCGAACTTCTCCCAACAATCTGTAAGCTTTCGAGTCTTTTTGAGAGCGTCATTCTTTGGGTGTTGAATCAATAGGCTCGCGACATAGCTCTCCAACGTCATCGAATGTTTCGATTCTGCTTTTGTGCAGGAAAGATTGCATAGAGCGGAAAAGACCACAGTTAGACGATGGAGGATCTGGAGTGTAGTCAGGGTGCTGCAAGGCCTTAACTCCCTCTAGTCTTCTTTGCCGTGTGAGGTGTGGTATTGCCTTGCTGAAACAATGCGCGCTTTTGACAAATCAGTATCGAGTACTCTTCCTTCAACGCATCGCAGCTTTAAAGCGTTGCCGTAAATGTTTCTTATATGAATATTCTTAAGATACTTCCAAAAAGTCACAATAACTGACCGTATGTGAAACAAACATAAAGTACGAATTTTCGGTGGCTGTTTAAAAACTTTTTTCTTCTCAGTAGCAATTACTGGTGCTAGCTTATCGAAAATACTCTCTACGAATTAAAAATTAATTACGGTAGAATCCCTCTGCAAACACCAGATTTGATGTGAATTCTCTAGGGAGGGTTCGGTCGAAGTCTGCAGCACCAAAAATTAGGGGTAGCAGTCATTTTCCATCCTCTGTGATAGTCTCGGTCGGCATTTGTGCCATCGGAAAGACGTTGTTTGTCTTCATCAACAGAAACGTCAAAATAAACGTTGATAGCTAACAGAAACAAGTTTTACGGATTGCCCTGGAGCCTTGAAGTGATCAACAATTTGGCTCCGACGATTCAAGCTCCAGCATGGCTGAGATCCTTTGTGTTCGAAACGCCCAACGATTGCCATCTGTTCAGAGGTGTTTTCGCGGATCACTCTAGCTGCAAAGGCTGTAGAGGCTGTAAAAGCCAAAGCTATTAAAGGCTTCCTAAACCACTTCAATCAAAGAAATTGGAATAGTGGAGGTTTCGGCGGCGCTATCCTTCGTCACTTAACTCTTTGACCTCCACGGACAGAATCTCAACTACGATACACAACTCACATTTAGGATCTGAACTTTCATATAATTCTCAGTAGTGTCGTCGGAATTATACAATTATTTTAATGCGACGACACACCGCTTAGTCGTCTATAATATGAGCTTCTACATGTTCTTAGAATTGTCGTCGGGTTTATTTATCTTTAGCACTAATTCATAAAGCATGTTTGTGGTGTCGTTCTTAGCAGTTTTTAGGTCGCTTGATCCGATCCTTCAACACCACAAACAAACTTCATAAATTTACGCTATAGATCAACAAACCTGACGGCACTACTAAGAACATGCAGAAGCTTGTATTCTAGACGATTGAGCGACGTATCGTCGCATTCAAATAGTTGGATAAACTCGACCACATCACTAAAAACTACGCGGAAGCTTGAATTTTGCACGAAAGCTGTGTGTCACAGTTGGAATAAAGTTCGCGGAAGTCAAAGGGTCGAAGCGACAATGTTGGTAGATCTTCGGGAGGGCGGAATTGCATCACTAATGAAAAGCGCAAACCAAACCAAACGCGACCGACTACAAATCTTTTCATTTGACCGCTATTTAGCGGTGGTATGATGTAATTATATGTACGATGGTAGTGAATGATATTCTAGCTTTGGACGTCGCACGAGATTCGATCGCCCATATCACCGTTTTTGGGCACACGCGTTAACCAGTCACACTACCGCCGCTCTAGTTCTGCCGTTTTCATTCTCCAATAAAACACATCGAATGATAGCAACCAATCGCCGACGGTTTGGCTTGGCAACCATCTATTGACATTGATCTCAGTACCCAACAATGTGTTGCTATCGAAGAATAAGTGATAGCGGAACACGAACGTCGGTTGTTCAGTTGGTTACCAGCCCCTAAAAGGATAAAATGCGGGTTTTATTCTCATCTGACGCTTGAAGTTTGCATATTACAAATAGCTGTCAAAGCAAACACGATGATCTCGTCACAACAGTGCCATTCGCCTTTTGCCCTTGAAAAGTTGGATGTCAAAAGCAAAAGGGGCACCTACTACAATTAGAAACAAATAGCAACTGAGCTCGGAAAAGCCGCAAAGACAAGACCCATGATATGCATTGGCAAAAATAGCTCAATTTCCCTGGAACTATTCAAAATGCAATAGTATCTAAGATTTTCTTCGGACGCTTTGATCTAACAAAATAGGCGAATGGTTATGAAAATAATCTACTTCAAAAAGAAAAAAACAAAGAGTTATCGGACAAAAAAGGAACACCATGATGAGCAAGGTTTTAACAGTGCAGTATCTTGCCTGCCGTAACCTAAAGGGACTATGCCGGTAGATCGTCGCTGAAGCGCACTTTCTTTCCTCTGAGTTTATAGTGCTAACGTTGTAGAACGAACATGTCGCACAAAGTTTAAAGGATAATGCTCTCGACGTTGATCAATTCCTGAGGGTGCGCCATGCATTCGTCTTCAATTTTCGACTTGGTTTGAGGTGACTGAATGCATATTTGGCCTTGACAATGACTCGCCGTGGTCTCCGGCTAAAGCGAGTTAGTATTGCTTATTTCCAAAGACAAGTCTGAGACCAGTCTGGTACCAATTTATCAGCGCCAGTTGGATAAATAGCTCGATAAGTTATAAGCTCGTAATCGAACCATTGACCTCTTGTGCAATGCAGAGCAACTCTAATCACTGCGTCACATGCGCTGTATTATTCTCCCTCATTCGGAATATCTGATGTCCTTCCCCAACTCAAAAATAATCAGCATGCGCTTTTTTACAGCCTATGTCATGATGACTTTGATAGCAGTCTATTTATGCGCATTGATGGAAACAAACTCGCTGAAGTGACTGAAGGATATGGATCTGGTGAAAGACTCTGGTGCTCTTAAGGCGTAGATGTAGCATGGATCATAGGAAAACATGCAAAGGAAAATAACAAATTTGGAAGTATACGTTCTATTGTGGGTAAATTTGGCTAAAGGAAGAACGTTTAGTTCGATGTTGATCAGTTCAATACAGTTACAATTCACCCAACACTTGTGGCAATTGTAACTATATTGAATTAATCAACATCACACTATAACGTTCTTCTTTCAGCCAAATTTATCCACAATAGAACAAGTACTTACAGGTTTGTAATGCCAACAGTACCCGGTATGACGCAGCCGGGACAAGAATCTGGAGGAAGTCCTGACATTTGTCAACCGTTAAAGAGCAAGGAAGCCGTCATACGTGTAGAAATACAAAAAATCACGTATCCGCTTGTTGTGACACGCGGTAATAACAAGCGCAAAAGCCGATGGAAAACAGCCATTAGCGGCTTAGTGTTGAAGAATGTTGATACACAGCGGGAAAAATGTGATAGTACTTGAGCAGAACCACAGGTCACTCTTGATTGGAACTAAGATAGATAAGCACACAATTCAAACAACTAGACGCTCGACTGTATGTCAGATAGAACAGGCAAACTATGTTAGTAGGGTCTACTGGAGGTTATCCTACAACCAAGGCTAAAGTTTGGGTTGCAGAAGCTCAACAACATAGCGATAATCTATAGAAAAGCGGCAAACCTCAATGGGAATGAAGTGTTTTCGAATGGTAACATACATTTTGATTGAAGTAGAGCAACATGAAATATACGACAACGCCTAAACGGACAGACTTTGAAGATAACATTTGGCACATTGTGAAACTTGACTCCAGATTACCCAATTTTCTAATTCCGCAAGCTCTATTTTACCATGATAATGCGGGAACGATACTTTTTCGCTTCAAATGCGACGGCCGACATTTCCGCTATTTTGTCTTTATCAGAGGCTGGACGTCATATTATATTTATTCAATCCATATCGCGGGGGAGTGCTACCACTACACCAGAGGTGGGTTCTCACCACCACTCATTCTTCAATATCTCTATGATTGTTGTCAGCCACCAGCCCTTAACAGGTTTGGTCGGGTATGCGATTTTGCATTGAGCTGACAGTCACTGTAAAAGTAAGACAAGCAAGACTGAGTGGTGGCACAAATCTACCTTTGTGGTATAGTGGTTGCACGCGTCCCCGGTATGGATGAAACGTTCGTTCGACTCTTGTCTGAGGTCGTGTTCTTGTTCACCACTCAATTTTCTTAGGTATATAAGAAACAACATAACACTGCGAAAAAGATACTAAGAACGCTAGAAATAGCGAGTCTTACTGGTCTAACTCCGTTTTTCACAGGGCGCGGTTGCCGTGGCCGAGTGGCTGTGATGTTCATCACGGACCGCGTGGAGTCGAGCTCCAACCCGTCTAATCTCTCTCCGGCAGTCAACAACTACGCCTTATGGAACGCCGCAGCCAGGCTGCTTTGAGATTGTAATGAGACTTGCTGGACCAGTATTCTACATCATTCAAAAACAAGACGAATAAACGAATCCAATGCTAGAAGTTTTGCGATCCGCGCAATAAAAATTGTGTTAATGGGCCGTGTAGATAGATAAATAAGTAAACAAATAAAACTTTAGCCGGAACTCGAACTCAGATCGCATTCATTCCGGGAGCGTATGCTAACCGTTGCACTACCGACGCTCGTTTCGCACAGCACTCTTATTTACGCTATAACGCGTTGTCTGCCAACAGTTAACCGTCGACGGTTCGGCGGGGCAGCCGCTATCGGCAATGCAGAGACATTGTTAGCATACGCTCCCGGAAAGAGTGAGATCTGGTTCCGAATCCCGGCTGACGCAAACGTTTTTGCACAGCACTGCACATATTGGGTATACTATAACATCATACCACTGCAAGTGGCAGTCAAAATGAAAAGAATTTAGACTGATTTCAAATAAAACTTCGTTTGATGCTGGTGAATGCGTAATCTGGTCTTCACGAGGATTCACGATAGCCTCTCATTCTCTAAGACAAACCTAAGACCAGTCCGGTACCAATTCAGCGGGCCCAGAGGGATGGATAACGTGGTGAGCAATAAGCGCAAGATGGAACCGTCAACCTCGTGCAGCAGCTTCTGCCATAACTGCTTCTCTTCTCTTTTTGAGGTCTTCTTTTATCGCCTCTCTGCAGCGTTTCGCAAGTTTGGACGTAAGATTTCGGTTGCCTGTGTAGCTCGTGCTATTCCACGGTGTCGTATCACCTCGAGTGTCTGCGGAGACAAGCGTCTCTTCGTGACCTTAGAACTCTCCGGTTTCAAAGCACTGAAATGTGAAGATATTCAACGAGCCGATCGTATTCTTCGCCGATGTTGTCGACAACGGTATCTTCCCAGGAGGAGGATAACAATTTGAATACATCCCAGTTCATGGTAGTTCTGGGATTTCCTTGCTCAAATTTAGCGGCTTTTTCTCTTATACGCGAAAAAAGGAACGTTGGAAATAGGCGGTGGTCTGATCCCGTGTAGAACTTAGGAACAACATGGACGTCGGTCAGGTAAATCCATGGATTTACTAAGATAGGTCTATTTCGTCATAGTACTCTCCAGTTTAGACTCCCGCGTCCACCGCTGAGAAAGAGGCTTTCAGAATTGCGTATTATCACGGATGGTTTGGGTTGTCATGATAGACTCAGATAGCCTCTCACTCTCTTCATTCCATTTTAGTCCGTGGGTTCGTATGTGACTTTGTTCAGGAGTTCTTCTAAATCCAATTTTTGCATTAAAATCTCGACAATGACCTTGAAGAATGTGTGATCTTCTCTGAAGAATTTTTCAAGGTTCATATAGAACGCTTCGACTTCGTCTTCGCCATAGCTTGATGTTAGCGCGTAAGCAGCGAAGATGGTCAAAGCCGGCATAGAACCTTATCGTTACAACTGTAATTGCCCGATACGGGTTGTAAGTTGTTCATACAAATCAGTGTTCACGGTCAAATTTGATTTGACGAGGACGCCAACGCCGCCGACTTTTCTGTTATAGTATGTTTAAAGGAACAGTTCTTCTCCGGTGTCATAAACAACTTGAAAGGATGGCGCCTTCTCGTCTCAGCCAAGCCAGTGATGTTAGCAAGGGCTCTTGCAATGTAGGTGCAGATCGTCATCTAAGTCACTTTCGATCATGGCAGCCTAAGTTGGCCTTGAGATTTTAGCAGCCTATCCGTACTCGTTATACCTGGCGCTGCCGTACCAGGGGCTCTTTCGGAGTCAGGGGAATGAGGCCCATATTTGTTACTGCTTTTGGAATTTTGATACCCAACGTATAGCTTGCCAGGCTCTAGACGTGGGGTTGGCAACTCACGAGTAGCTTGCCGATCTCTCTCAGAGGAGCGGGAGAGCTTATTTGTTGGAGGCAACTCCCAACCGCCTCCCATGTACTTCCCAGCCGTTGATTGTAATCCTTTGGCCGGCTTGGCTCGTAGAAATAAAGTTTTTGTCAAATCGGTGCTGCAGAAACAGGAAGCTCATCCCCTGAATCCACCTGCTTCTCTGGGAAGCACACGGTCGTTTTCGGTTTGCGTTTATTTCCCTATCCACCACCTGGGGCCGCTTCACCTGCCCTCGCGACTAACCGGGCGGATTCCTTAAAGAGGGAGGTCAAAAGTTTATATATATATATATTTATTTATTTATAAGGATAAAGGATAAAGCTCTCGGCTTTGATCAATCCCTGAGGGATGCACTATGCATTCGACTTCAATTTTGGTACCAGACAGGTTTCAGACTTGTCTGGGAGGATAAGCAGCACTGACTCGGTTCAGCGGTAGGCCACCGCGAGTCATTGTACAGGCCAGATATGCATTCAGTCACCTCAAAGGAAGTTAGAAATTGAAGTCGAATGCATGGCGCATCCCTCAGGGATTGATCAACGCCGAGAGCTTTATCCTTTATCCTTATATATATAGCCAGCAACAAAATCCACAGTATGAATTTAGAACTTCCTTATATTTTACAGAAGCAGTGATTTAGTTTGCTTAGGGCTACATTGCTATGATCGCAACAATTAGTTGCCATGGTTGTAGCAAACTCTAATATCCGTATTCTAAGCAACTAAATCCTGCGTAACTCCTTTTAATTTAACCGCTTCCAGCGGTGGTGTTAAGTCACAAAAATACGCACTAATGTAGAGTGGTGTGCGAGACCCTTGCCTTAAGTGGTACTCGAACCCACATTTTACCCTATCCGGCGAAGCTCGCTTGAGCAGTTGCACTAAAGACGCCTGTTTTGACACGACTCTTTCTACATTGCAGCGCACCTATCTGTCAGCAACCAACTGTCAACGGTATGGCGCGAGTATTACTATCGACATTGAGCTCAATCACGCTGAGAAAAATTGAGCCTTGAACGATCGACAGTATACTTTTATGTTTAGCCGCGTTCAGTGGTGGTATGTTAGAAATGTTAGAAATATACCTACTGATGCAGAGTGATGTGCAAAGGTTTTACGTTAGGTTTGATTCAAAACCACAACCCTATCCAGGTGCTCGATATAGTCTAAAATATGGGTTCAAGTCCCATCTGTAAGCCTGACGTGAAAGGTTTTTACAACATTATTCATGAAAGGGTATAAAACTCACACATCATGCTAATAATTGAGCTACCGCGATAGGATTAAATGACTCTAGGAAACATCATTCTGAGAGAATTGTAGATCCTCCTGAGATGTTATGAACAATTACTATATTTCCGACTTTTTTAGAGAACATACGATTAAAGGATGGGAAATAATGCCCTCGGAGTTAACCAATCCCTGTGGAATGTGCCATGCATTCGTCTTCAATTTTTGCATTCACTTCAGGTGACTGAGTGCATAACTGGCCTTTACCATGACTCGCTTGGCCTCCCGTTGAACCGAGTCAGTAGTGCCTATCCTTCAAAACAAGTCGGAGAGCAGTATGGTACCAAATCAATGACCCCGAAGGAATCAATGGCTTGGTGAGTCATTAGCGCGAGATCGAAGCATTGAGCTCGTGTGCGACGCAGAGCATCTCTAACCACTGCGCCACATGCCCTCGAAGAACATGTGACTATGTGCATGAAAACGTTTTTCCATACCAAAGAGGTTTTTAATACTACCCTTGGCAATCTTGTCATACACAAGATGGTCAATAGCTTAATATCGTAAATTTGTCAACTTAGAAAAGCGCTGCTCACTCCTTTTAAGTGGTTATATTCATCTAAAGCAACAGGAAACCAGCTTCTGTATAACAGTGTTCACTTTAGCATGCAGTTGCGAGTGCTGAGAAAATAATCAAAAATCAATCGATGAAGTTGCATTTGAAGTCACGCGTTAGTACGAAGCCTTTTTTTCAATGACAGTCTTACATGGAAGTGTACACTTTCGTCTTGAACAGTGGTTTTTATCGCGTAAATACAGCGTTCAAGAGAGCGGGGAGAGGGCGTAAGTCGAGTGGTTGTGATGCTCGTCGCGACGCATGCGGAACCGGACTCTTGCACCAAACACTCCAAGTCGACAGCGAACTCTCTATAAACGCTACAGCCACGTTATCCGCGAAATTATAAAAATATGTGCTTAATCAGTATTCTACAAGATTCAAGATGAAGAGAGAATAACGACTGATTAACAGAAAATTTTGGATACGCAAAATAAAAAAAAATACTGTGAACCCGTATAATAAAGTGCATAAAAAAGAGTTCCTTCTTCTAGTGTAAAGGTGCTAAATTATCAAAGAACGCATGCGGTTGTGTTTGATAAAACTGTGCTTTCGGAATCAACATAAATCCTATCTCTTTCCTGAGAAGATCTACAACTACACCAATGTATCTGAACATAGTGCAATACTGAAATTTACTTTTCGTCACATCTCACCGATTTAACAACTCCATAGTCACAAAAAGTTGCACACAATCCATATGCTTGAGAATCAGACATTTCACTTACCATGTTGGAGCAGTTCAGCTGTTTGTTGTGTTCACCACGCGAGCGTGTTATTCAATACTTGGAAAACTAAACCTTTATCCGTGCAACAACATTATCCAATACAACGACAAATAACAAAGATAATAAAAAATGGTATTGGCAATTAACGAGCATATAATACAATAAACATTCACATTGTGGAGGCACTAAGTAGTGAACTACGATGAATACAGAACTACCACTATGAAATACACAGAATGCTCGCCATATGGAGGCAATGAAGAGTGTATCACGTTGTGCAGTAAACTACTAATATGTAATCTGTGAACATTTGTAGTATGGAGATGATGAAGAGCGGACTACTGTGAATAGCGGACTACACGCATGCAATACACTCAGCAAACCCAAGTTTTATTTATAGTCTGGGTGTAGAGACATAATCTTTCCAGACAATCGAATCCTGACACTTCGAAAATGCGCTGGATTGTCTGCTGTATGAAATTCACAAAATGCGATGATTTCACATTAGCTACAAGCTGTGCTTGAAATTGCCTGTTTTGAGTGATGTAATTGTACTGCGCCTAATTATGTCTATTTTCTAGGGTACTATAAGAAATTGGATCAGTGTGTAAGAAGAATTCTGTGAAGCTGCTTTTTGTTGATATTCTCTTTTATGGAGGACATTATGAAGCTGCGAGTTGTTGATATTGTGGAAGAAGTTATGCCTGAATAAATACTTTGAATAAAAGGTCTTTTACACTAGTGAAACTTGATATCTTACACATTGCCTCCAAAGACGTGTTGCGAACTTTTGTCAGATATGTAGACTGAGCAAATCAATCACATAGATCAAAGAAGTAGCTGCTTATGCGCGAAGGTAAGAATATATAATTCCATTAATTGCTCTGTGGCATTCTTGCTAACTAGCTGTCGCATCGTTATCGTTTTGGTAGTTTAGCTTCTTACGAGTATTTGCTTCTCTTCTTCATCTTACTATCTATGTATGTTTATTACACCATTACATCTGCAACTCGCTATGTTGTTCGCGAATAATCGATAGCTAACCTTTCAATGCCATTATGTCAAGAGAAAAAGACAGGGAAACCTAAGGAGAAGAAGACTGGGAAGCTTTTATAGATGAATAATTGGAAGTCATGCTCTTAGACTTGGTTATAAGAGCTGACATGGACATTGGTAACGAATCAGGCGCGAACATGGACAAAAACGAGCAAGCTGCACAAGGTTCTGAGGATGACGATGACGGAACTGATGATTCACAAAGAGCTTTTTTGAATGTTGATATTGTAGTTGGTGATTGGACCACCAATATGCGGCCACCCACCGTCCTGGGATTTGATGACCTAGCGGCAGGTGTCCAACACGGTATTGTTGGCGGGTGCCGGCAACCCGCTCATTTCTACGAACTGCTCATGACCGATCTTTGGGAGCTGATTGTAGAGCAGACAAATATCTACCACATTCAGAATAACGCCGATTGGGAGGATACGTAGTGGAGGAAATGAAGACATTCATATCTTTGTGTATGCAAATGAGTTTTGTGAAGCTACCACATCTGAAAAATCATTGAAGCAGTCATTCGTCTTTTAGAAACCCCTTCTTAGGAGTATGAGATTTGGGTAGTTACAACAAACACAAGCTGCTCGTCAATTTCACCGACCAAATGGCTGTCTATTGCACATACATCAATCAGGAAGACATGTAAATGGTGAGTGCATTTTGCTGCGATATTGGCTAGCAATATCTAATTTCACAGTTCAAGTACATTCGCCTCTTGTTTCACCTGGTGACTCATGTGTGCCTGATGAACGAGTGGAAAATCTACAAAGACTGCGTGAAGAAAATTTCGTTTACCGATTTTAAGATGGAGGTTTATCTTAAATAGTTACAAGATCATGCCGCTCCACAGCCGACACCCAGGCCTAATCTCGAATTCTCATTTTCACGTTGTAGACGTTGTATTGAAAGTTATAGAAGACTGGTAATACGTGTAAATACTCCTTAAGCTCAAAACAAAGCTAAACGGGTAGGCACGAGGTGCAGTCGATGTAAGCAGTATATTTGTTTACCTTGTTTCAATGCTGCTCATCGGGATGTGTTGTTAGTCGTTTTGGCGTTGGACAAGTTGTATAGTTTAGGTCGGAAAATCATGTACAATACTGAAGACATTTATGAGCTGAGAACTGAATATTTTAAAAATTTGATGCTTATTGTTGTAGAAAGCATAATTTGTTGAATGCAGCTAGCAAAATTCTATGCAACGCGGGTGAATGTTGACCGGTACTGATATTTAGGGTGAACTGCTAAGATCGATGGTTGTTGTATAATTAATTGTTTGCTAAATAAATTTTTCAAACAATAGACCAATAAGATTTGTGAAAGTTTTGGAAACTTTGGGTGAGGAATATGCACTTTCTCCAGAGAAAAACTCTACAATTTGTTTATTATGGGCTTTATGAAGCTTATTCCACTGCATGCTAAAAGTCATACCACATACGCTGCTTGAAAAAGCCATCATAAATCGAAAAAATCTGTTACAGTCTTGCAGTGCTGCATATCGTCATAAAATAAGAAGTAGGAAATGAAGATGCTTTATTTTTCCCTTGATATAACCGTGGTATTGAGAAGAGGAAATTTTTAGAACACGTGGACTTTCTTTTTACTGGAAAGAAGTTTTATAGAAGGCTTTTACTGAAATATCATTCTTTCTGATCACGGATGTTTTTAGAGCACGAAATTCATTACATAATCACCAGAACACCCACTGCAAAGTTTAGGAGACTAGATGCTTCCTCAGAGTGTGTAGTGCAGTAATAACCCCCTGGTTCAGGGCAGCGAATATTAAGTTAGAAAAATCCAAGTCAGTTTTTGAGAGCTACACTTTTCGTGCTATCAAATGGTTCCAAAAGAATGCTCAAAGCCTAAGCGATCTTGGTACGCTAGGGAATACACCCGTGATTCGGAGGTCCTGCCCACCTCTTCAGTGACCCACGCCAAACATTAAACCCTGCATTGTAGCAAGAAGGAACGCACGCGTATGTAGTGACGGCACAGTGTACAATGACACTGGCCCATCACCACTTCAAACGATTATCAAAACTCTACTGCAAGACTAGGCATAAACAATAGCGAAGCATGTAAAGCACTTCGGAAGCGAAACGCAGTTTTTATTTATCATTTTTACTGCGCTTGAAAAACCTACATTTTCTATTTAATTCAAGAACTAAGTATATATTTCAAATCATCATTTTTCAAGCTATCGAATAATTGCTGGAACTTTGTTGAAAAATGTTTGCTGTATGAAATGGCTTCGTGAGCACGAGCGCAAGTCACACTGCATGCTAGGAGAAAAAAACGCCATATTCTTTACGTTGTTACAGCTTACTAAAAACACATTTGTAAAAGCCAAGAAAATCACCAGAACCGTTATTTTTTTTTAGCTATCGAATGGTAAATTTGAGTGTAACGTAAAGCTTATAGTTGAAAAGAAAATGACGAAATTTCGCGTGTACCATGAGTGGCATACGAGGTCCTGAACTAGGTAATCAAAAGTGAACGACCGTGCAGACAGAACATCTCTTAGTCACGTGAGGGCCCATCGTGTATCTGCGTTGCTCTCAGTGCTGTATGCGATTGCTTATATTGCGATTTTGAAGATGAATGCGTTTTTAGTCAGTAATTTCAGCAGTGGTATAAGGACGAACCAGCGATTACTGTGGCAGCACAATAATGAGATGCGATACAAATTTCATGAAAGATGTTGTTTTTTATTCGATGTTTTTATGGGAGATTCGACATATAAATTATTTTGAACTATAAGGATTTTTCTTTTGAGATCGAAATCTATGAATCACAGCAGCACGGTATTTGTAATGATTTTCACTCGTTATGCTGAACGAGATATAGGTGAGTTTTCAGCGTAAAAGATGACGGCGTGAAATCGCTTATTGTACGTAAGGCATAGATTAGAAGGACGTTCAAAATTTAGCAGAAAATTTCATCCGCTGAAAAAGAATTTCTCAAACTATTGTTAGTAGCCATCCGAAGCTTAGACTTGTGGATTGAGCCACAAGTCGTCGGCTTCTCAAAGCATCCCTTCATGACATTTTGACATTGAAGATAGATCATGTATCATTATGTCATGCACTTTTCCTCTTATCTAGCTCATATCGCTGCACAAAACTTCTTTTTTATAGTGTTAGTACTCAAACTATAGTACAATTTTCAAGGAACTCAAAATTTGTTTGCCTTTTGAGAAGTTCTCCTGATCTCTTGATTTTTTCCTGTCCTCGATTTGTGCATTGAACCTTACCGGACAAAGCTCTTTCCTGAGATTCGTTAGTGATCATCTGATAGGGTAATGTTTTCTGGTTCTAGCAATATGATTATGTTCTGGAAATATGATTAACCAGGGAAATATGATCTAGTTTTTCATTTTTGGTAATTGTGCTTACAGGCTATTCGACAAAGCTCCGGCCGCTGCACGGGCGGAGCGCGGCGAAATTGTCCAGCGAAGTATAAATGAGATAAGAGGAAATAACACATGGTTATTTGAAACATAATTTTATTTTAAATGTTACAGCGTCACAAAGGTGTCTTTTGAAAAATCGGCAGCGTTGCACGATAGCCTCAAGTATTGGCTTTTGAACGGTTACTATCACTCCTATGAAAATTTCCTCTCAAGCGAATAAGATCGGTTTTTATTTATTCTTTTTTTATTAGAAAGAGCTGGGATCTTTTTTGCTGGACAAAGAATATCTTATATATTAGTAATTTTTCAAGAGCTTAAATTCAGGAGAATCATAAAATGTATTTGCTTTTCAATAAGACACACTTCGTAATGCTGCAGCACTTAAAAAATATTATGTTTTGCACGAGATGAGCATTAACGCGTTGATAAAATTTGGAAAATGCTCTATTCCCCAAGCCCTCTCTGGTCGATAGATAGCGTGAATATCGAGGATCACAGAAATTTATTTTCACCTTGAAGAGCTACCGTGGCACTTGTCCACTATGAGGAGACATGTGACAAACCGATTGCATTCGCTGGACAGGAACTTTTCATAGAAAGATTAGCAACCGTTCCAAAGCTTAAACTGTAGGTTACAGCCACAGTC
This sequence comes from Parelaphostrongylus tenuis, assembly GCA_019055375.1. Taxonomy (NCBI): domain Eukaryota; kingdom Metazoa; phylum Nematoda; class Chromadorea; order Rhabditida; family Metastrongylidae; genus Parelaphostrongylus; species Parelaphostrongylus tenuis. The sequence continues at coordinate 328,779 of JAHQIW010002477.1, forward strand.
AGCCTACTTTCAAAAAGCTCACTTTTTGTCGTTGCTGCAAAAGGAAATTCCTTCCGTTTCTGACGCGCATGTTTCACGCTGGACGGAGCTCTTTCATTGGATGCAGCATTTGCGTTCGAATGCGGCGATCTGCTCTAACCCATATTCCATCGCATCTGGATTATTCGATAGATTTTGTACGACGGCCGACGCCGCGGCTACTTCCATCGTCAGCCTTGTTGCCAGGTTAGTTATCATTTCTTTTTATTATTACTTTATTGAGCACTTCTCTACAGCCACAAATTTGTCTATCCGGGAATTTGTGTGATCTTTAGTCTTTCTCTGAAGTTTAGTAGAAGTTTGACTTGCAATTCAATAGGATAGAAAGTTTTTTGTGATTCTCTCATTCATTAGAACCATTTTGATGTCTTCTTAAAGTTAATGAAGGCTTATGTTTTCTGAATCGCTTTCTACACACTAGTTCTCCGTGTGTCAATTACCGGAAAAAGAATTGGCACTTGACCAATTGTTTTGCGAGTCCATGATACGGATTTTTTTGATTTTCAGTTGTTTAATTTTTTTTAATTTCTCACTGCACTACGATGATTTTTATCTCAAGTTCGTTTTATGAAAGTTTCTTTTGTAATTTGGCGGCGTCTATTTCCCTAACTGATCTCAAAGAGGCCCTCATCTGGCGCAGTGGTTGAGGTGCGGTGCTTTGCACGCAAGGTCTATGGTTCGATCTCGCGCTCACGGCTCACCAAGCCATACATTCGTCCAAGATTAGTAAATTGGTGACAGACATGTCCCAGACTTCTGTGGGAAGATAAGCAGCATTGACTCGATACTGGGAGACTTACACAAGTGATTTCTAAAGGCCAAATATGTATTCAATCACGTCGAATGAAGTTGGAAAGTTGAAATAACAAATGCATTTCTCATTTTTCACGGCTTGTTCAACGCTCAAAGCCTTATTCTTTATTCTTTCATAAGTGGAGAAAGGCGAAGTCATTGAGCTACACCACAATTTTTCACGAGGTGAGCACATAGCACTATGATGGGATCGTTTTCTTGTGAAATTCCTGTTTTTATTGTCAATTTAGGAAGTATGATCGTCAGTGGATGGTAGAATAGCAGTTGGTGGTTACATGAATAGCAATGGTAGAATAGCATACAATAGCAATGGTAGAATAGCATACAATAGTTTGAGAAATTCTTTTTCAGCGGATGAAATATTCTGCTAAATTTTGAACGTCCTTCTAATCTATGCCTTACGTACAATAAGCGATTTCACGCCGTCATCTTTTACGCTGAAAACTCACCTATATCTCGTTCAGCATAACGAGTGAAAATCATTACAAATACCGTGCTGCTGTGATTCATAGATTTCGATCTCAAAAGAAAAATCCTTATAGTTCAAAATAATTTATATGTCGAATCTCCCATAAAAACATCGAATAAAAAACAACATCTTTCATGAAATTTGTATCGCATCTCATTATTGTGCTGCCACAGTAATCGCTGGTTCGTCCTTATACCACTGCTGAAATTACTGACTAAAAACGCATTCATCTTCAAAATCGCAATATAAGCAATCGCATACAGCACTGAGAGCAACGCAGATACACGATGGGCCCTCACGTGACTAAGAGATGTTCTGTCTGCACGGTCGTTCACTTTGATTACCTAGTTCAGGACCTCGTATGCCACTCATGGTACACGCGAAATTTCGTCATTTTCTTTTCAACTATAAGCTTTACGTTACACTCAAATTTACCATTCGATAGCTAAAAAAAAATAACGGTTCTGGTGATTTTCTTGGCTTTTACAAATGTGTTTTTAGTAAGCTGTAACAACGTAAAGAATATGGCGTTTTTTTCTCCTAGCATGCAGTGTGACTTGCGCTCGTGCTCACGAAGCCATTTCATACAGCAAACATTTTTCAACAAAGTTCCAGCAATTATTCGATAGCTTGAAAAATGATGATTTGAAATATATACTTAGTTCTTGAATTAAATAGAAAATGTAGGTTTTTCAAGCGCAGTAAAAATGATAAATAAAAACTGCGTTTCGCTTCCGAAGTGCTTTACATGCTTCGCTATTGTTTATGCCTAGTCTTGCAGTAGAGTTTTGATAATCGTTTGAAGTGGTGATGGGCCAGTGTCATTGTACACTGTGCCGTCACTACATACGCGTGCGTTCCTTCTTGCTACAATGCAGGGTTTAATGTTTGGCGTGGGTCACTGAAGAGGTGGGCAGGACCTCCGAATCACGGGTGTATTCCCCTAGCGTACCAAGATCGCTTAGGCTTTGAGCATTCTTTTGGAACCATTTGATAGCACGAAAAGTGTAGCTCTCAAAAACTGACTTGGATTTTTCTAACTTAATATTCGCTGCCCTGAACCAGGGGTTATTACTGCACTACACACTCTGAGGAAGCATCTAGTCTCCTAAACTTTGCAGTGGGTGTTCTGGTGATTATGTAATGAATTTCGTGCTCTAAAAACATCCGTGATCAGAAAGAATGATATTTCAGTAAAAGCCTTCTATAAAACTTCTTTCCAGTAAAAGAAAGTCCACGTGTTCTAAAAATTTCCTCTTCTCAATACCACGGTTATATCAAGGGAAAAATAAAGCATCTTCATTTCCTACTTCTTATTTTATGACGATATGCAGCACTGCAAGACTGTAACAGATTTTTTCGATTTATGATGGCTTTTTCAAGCAGCGTATGTGGTATGACTTTTAGCATGCAGTGGAATAAGCTTCATAAAGCCCATAATAAACAAATTGTAGAGTTTTTCTCTGGAGAAAGTGCATATTCCTCACCCAAAGTTTCCAAAACTTTCACAAATCTTATTGGTCTATTGTTTGAAAAATTTATTTAGCAAACAATTAATTATACAACAACCATCGATCTTAGCAGTTCACCCTAAATATCAGTACCGGTCAACATTCACCCGCGTTGCATAGAATTTTGCTAGCTGCATTCAACAAATTATGCTTTCTACAACAATAAGCATCAAATTTTTAAAATATTCAGTTCTCAGCTCATAAATGTCTTCAGTATTGTACATGATTTTCCGACCTAAACTATACAACTTGTCCAACGCCAAAACGACTAACAACACATCCGATGAGCAGCATTGAAACAAGGTAAACAAATATACTGCTTACATCGACTGCACCTCGTGCCTACCCGTTAGCTTTGTTTTGAGCTTAAGGAGTATTTACACGTATTACCAGTCTTCTATAACTTTCAATACAACGTCTACAACGTGAAAATGAGAATTCGAGATTAGGCCTGGGTGTCGGCTGTGGAGCGGCATGATCTTGTAACTATTTAAGATAAACCTCCATCTTAAAATCGGTAAACGAAATTTTCTTCACGCAGTCTTTGTAGATTTTCCACTCGTTCATCAGGCACACATGAGTCACCAGGTGAAACAAGAGGCGAATGTACTTGAACTGTGAAATTAGATATTGCTAGCCAATATCGCAGCAAAATGCACTCACCATTTACATGTCTTCCTGATTGATGTATGTGCAATAGACAGCCATTTGGTCGGTGAAATTGACGAGCAGCTTGTGTTTGTTGTAACTACCCAAATCTCATACTCCTAAGAAGGGGTTTCTAAAAGACGAATGACTGCTTCAATGATTTTTCAGATGTGGTAGCTTCACAAAACTCATTTGCATACACAAAGATATGAATGTCTTCATTTCCTCCACTACGTATCCTCCCAATCGGCGTTATTCTGAATGTGGTAGATATTTGTCTGCTCTACAATCAGCTCCCAAAGATCGGTCATGAGCAGTTCGTAGAAATGAGCGGGTTGCCGGCACCCGCCAACAATACCGTGTTGGACACCTGCCGCTAGGTCATCAAATCCCAGGACGGTGGGTGGCCGCATATTGGTGGTCCAATCACCAACTACAATATCAACATTCAAAAAAGCTCTTTGTGAAATCATCAGTTCCGTCATCGTCATCCTCAGAACCTTGTGCAGCTTGCTCGTTTTTGTCCATGTTCGGCGCCTGATTCGTTACCAATGTCCATGTCAGCTCTTATAACCAAGTCTAAGAGCATGACTTCCAATTATTCATCTATAAAAGCTTCCCAGTCTTCTTCTCCTTAGGTTTCCCTGTCTTTTTCTCTTGACATAATGGCATTGAAAGGTTAGCTATCGATTATTCGCGAACAACATAGCGAGTTGCAGATGTAATGGTGTAATAAACATACATAGATAGTAAGATGAAGAAGAGAAGCAAATACTCGTAAGAAGCTAAACTACCAAAACGATAACGATGCGACAGCTAGTTAGCAAGAATGCCACAGAGCAATTAATGGAATTATATATTCTTACCTTCGCGCATAAGCAGCTACTTCTTTGATCTATGTGATTGATTTGCTCAGTCTACATATCTGACAAAAGTTCGCAACACGTCTTTGGAGGCAATGTGTAAGATATCAAGTTTCACTAGTGTAAAAGACCTTTTATTCAAAGTATTTATTCAGGCATAACTTCTTCCACAATATCAACAACTCGCAGCTTCATAATGTCCTCCATAAAAGAGAATATCAACAAAAGCAGCTTCACAGAATTCTTCTTACACACTGATCCAATTTCTTATAGTACCCTAGAAAATAGACATAATTAGGCGCAGTACAATTACATCACTCAAAACAGGCAATTTCAAGCACAGCTTGTAGCTAATGTGAAATCATCGCATTTTGTGAATTTCATACAGCAGACAATCCAGCGCATTTTCGAAGTGTCAGGATTCGATTGTCTGGAAAGATTATGTCTCTACACCCAGACTATAAATAAAACTTGGGTTTGCTGAGTGTATTGCATGCGTGTAGTCCGCTATTCACAGTAGTCCGCTCTTCATCATCTCCATACTACAAATGTTCACAGATTACATATTAGTAGTTTACTGCACAACGTGATACACTCTTCATTGCCTCCATATGGCGAGCATTCTGTGTATTTCATAGTGGTAGTTCTGTATTCATCGTAGTTCACTACTTAGTGCCTCCACAATGTGAATGTTTATTGTATTATATGCTCGTTAATTGCCAATACCATTTTTTATTATCTTTGTTATTTGTCGTTGTATTGGATAATGTTGTTGCACGGATAAAGGTTTAGTTTTCCAAGTATTGAATAACACGCTCGCGTGGTGAACACAACAAACAGCTGAACTGCTCCAACATGGTAAGTGAAATGTCTGATTCTCAAGCATATGGATTGTGTGCAACTTTTTGTGACTATGGAGTTGTTAAATCGGTGAGATGTGACGAAAAGTAAATTTCAGTATTGCACTATGTTCAGATACATTGGTGTAGTTGTAGATCTTCTCAGGAAAGAGATAGGATTTATGTTGATTCCGAAAGCACAGTTTTATCAAACACAACCGCATGCGTTCTTTGATAATTTAGCACCTTTACACTAGAAGAAGGAACTCTTTTTTATGCACTTTATTATACGGGTTCACAGTATTTTTTTTTATTTTGCGTATCCAAAATTTTCTGTTAATCAGTCGTTATTCTCTCTTCATCTTGAATCTTGTAGAATACTGATTAAGCACATATTTTTATAATTTCGCGGATAACGTGGCTGTAGCGTTTATAGAGAGTTCGCTGTCGACTTGGAGTGTTTGGTGCAAGAGTCCGGTTCCGCATGCGTCGCGACGAGCATCACAACCACTCGACTTACGCCCTCTCCCCCGCTCTCTTGAACGCTGTATTTACGCGATAAAAACCACTGTTCAAGACGAAAGTGTACACTTCCATGTAAGACTGTCATTGAAAAAAGGCTTCGTACTAACGCGTGACTTCAAATGCAACTTCATCGATTGATTTTTGATTATTTTCTCAGCACTCGCAACTGCATGCTAAAGTGAACACTGTTATACAGAAGCTGGTTTCCTGTTGCTTTAGATGAATATAACCACTTAAAAGGAGTGAGCAGCGCTTTTCTAAGTTGACAAATTTACGATATTAAGCTATTGACCATCTTGTGTATGACAAGATTGCCAAGGGTAGTATTAAAAACCTCTTTGGTATGGAAAAACGTTTTCATGCACATAGTCACATGTTCTTCGAGGGCATGTGGCGCAGTGGTTAGAGATGCTCTGCGTCGCACACGAGCTCAATGCTTCGATCTCGCGCTAATGACTCACCAAGCCATTGATTCCTTCGGGGTCATTGATTTGGTACCATACTGCTCTCCGACTTGTTTTGAAGGATAGGCACTACTGACTCGGTTCAACGGGAGGCCAAGCGAGTCATGGTAAAGGCCAGTTATGCACTCAGTCACCTGAAGTGAATGCAAAAATTGAAGACGAATGCATGGCACATTCCACAGGGATTGGTTAACTCCGAGGGCATTATTTCCCATCCTTTAATCGTATGTTCTCTAAAAAAGTCGGAAATATAGTAATTGTTCATAACATCTCAGGAGGATCTACAATTCTCTCAGAATGATGTTTCCTAGAGTCATTTAATCCTATCGCGGTAGCTCAATTATTAGCATGATGTGTGAGTTTTATACCCTTTCATGAATAATGTTGTAAAAACCTTTCACGTCAGGCTTACAGATGGGACTTGAACCCATATTTTAGACTATATCGAGCACCTGGATAGGGTTGTGGTTTTGAATCAAACCTAACGTAAAACCTTTGCACATCACTCTGCATCAGTAGGTATATTTCTAACATTTCTAACATACCACCACTGAACGCGGCTAAACATAAAAGTATACTGTCGATCGTTCAAGGCTCAATTTTTCTCAGCGTGATTGAGCTCAATGTCGATAGTAATACTCGCGCCATACCGTTGACAGTTGGTTGCTGACAGATAGGTGCGCTGCAATGTAGAAAGAGTCGTGTCAAAACAGGCGTCTTTAGTGCAACTGCTCAAGCGAGCTTCGCCGGATAGGGTAAAATGTGGGTTCGAGTACCACTTAAGGCAAGGGTCTCGCACACCACTCTACATTAGTGCGTATTTTTGTGACTTAACACCACCGCTGGAAGCGGTTAAATTAAAAGGAGTTACGCAGGATTTAGTTGCTTAGAATACGGATATTAGAGTTTGCTACAACCATGGCAACTAATTGTTGCGATCATAGCAATGTAGCCCTAAGCAAACTAAATCACTGCTTCTGTAAAATATAAGGAAGTTCTAAATTCATACTGTGGATTTTGTTGCTGGCTATATATATAAGGATAAAGGATAAAGCTCTCGGCGTTGATCAATCCCTGAGGGATGCGCCATGCATTCGACTTCAATTTCTAACTTCCTTTGAGGTGACTGAATGCATATCTGGCCTGTACAATGACTCGCGGTGGCCTACCGCTGAACCGAGTCAGTGCTGCTTATCCTCCCAGACAAGTCTGAAACCTGTCTGGTACCAAAATTGAAGTCGAATGCATAGTGCATCCCTCAGGGATTGATCAAAGCCGAGAGCTTTATCCTTTATCCTTATAAATAAATAAATATATATATATATAAACTTTTGACCTCCCTCTTTAAGGAATCCGCCCGGTTAGTCGCGAGGGCAGGTGAAGCGGCCCCAGGTGGTGGATAGGGAAATAAACGCAAACCGAAAACGACCGTGTGCTTCCCAGAGAAGCAGGTGGATTCAGGGGATGAGCTTCCTGTTTCTGCAGCACCGATTTGACAAAAACTTTATTTCTACGAGCCAAGCCGGCCAAAGGATTACAATCAACGGCTGGGAAGTACATGGGAGGCGGTTGGGAGTTGCCTCCAACAAATAAGCTCTCCCGCTCCTCTGAGAGAGATCGGCAAGCTACTCGTGAGTTGCCAACCCCACGTCTAGAGCCTGGCAAGCTATACGTTGGGTATCAAAATTCCAAAAGCAGTAACAAATATGGGCCTCATTCCCCTGACTCCGAAAGAGCCCCTGGTACGGCAGCGCCAGGTATAACGAGTACGGATAGGCTGCTAAAATCTCAAGGCCAACTTAGGCTGCCATGATCGAAAGTGACTTAGATGACGATCTGCACCTACATTGCAAGAGCCCTTGCTAACATCACTGGCTTGGCTGAGACGAGAAGGCGCCATCCTTTCAAGTTGTTTATGACACCGGAGAAGAACTGTTCCTTTAAACATACTATAACAGAAAAGTCGGCGGCGTTGGCGTCCTCGTCAAATCAAATTTGACCGTGAACACTGATTTGTATGAACAACTTACAACCCGTATCGGGCAATTACAGTTGTAACGATAAGGTTCTATGCCGGCTTTGACCATCTTCGCTGCTTACGCGCTAACATCAAGCTATGGCGAAGACGAAGTCGAAGCGTTCTATATGAACCTTGAAAAATTCTTCAGAGAAGATCACACATTCTTCAAGGTCATTGTCGAGATTTAATGCAAAAATTGGATTTAGAAGAACTCCTGAACAAAGTCACATACGAACCCACGGACTAAAATGGAATGAAGAGAGTGAGAGGCTATCTGAGTCTATCATGACAACCCAAACCATCCGTGATAATACGCAATTCTGAAAGCCTCTTTCTCAGCGGTGGACGCGGGAGTCTAAACTGGAGAGTACTATGACGAAATAGACCTATCTTAGTAAATCCATGGATTTACCTGACCGACGTCCATGTTGTTCCTAAGTTCTACACGGGATCAGACCACCGCCTATTTCCAACGTTCCTTTTTTCGCGTATAAGAGAAAAAGCCGCTAAATTTGAGCAAGGAAATCCCAGAACTACCATGAACTGGGATGTATTCAAATTGTTATCCTCCTCCTGGGAAGATACCGTTGTCGACAACATCGGCGAAGAATACGATCGGCTCGTTGAATATCTTCATATTTCAGTGCTTTGAAACCGGAGAGTTCTAAGGTCACGAAGAGACGCTTGTCTCCGCAGACACTCGAGGTGATACGACACCGTGGAATAGCACGAGCTACACAGGCAACCGAAATCTTACGTCCAAACTTGCAAAACGCTGCAGAGAGGCGATAAAAGAAGACCTCAAAAAGAGAAGAGAAGCAGTTATGGCAGAAGCTGCAAAAGCTGGAAAGAACATTCGCAAAGCCCAGCGAGGCTTCGTCAACTATAAGACCAAGATGATTGCACTCCGATACCCTGACGGGGCACTTGCAGCTTGGAGAAGGGCTATGGAAAAGTTCATCCACCATTACTATTCGGATCTCTTCGCTAGCCATGTCTTCTTACCGTAATGTAAATCGGAAGAAGACGAACATGTCCTTCCACCTGTCCCGCCTTCCAAAATCCGACATGCGACATCACCGGTTAAGAACAGAACAAGACCCGGTCCAGAGAGGATCAGGTGAGGGCACTTGAAGAACCAGCCGTCAGTTCTATCAGCACGTTGGCCCGGCTCTTTATTCGCTACCTGTCAGAATGCAAGCTCTCTATTCAGTGGAAAACCAGCAAACCGTATTGTTGTTTAAAAAGGGAGACCTTACGACATAGGCAATTATCGAACAATCTGCTTGCTGACCATTGTCTACAAGCTCTTTACTCGAGTCATCCTAAATAGGATTGACAGAACACTGGTCGAAGATTAGCCATGCGAGCAAGCAGTGGAAAGGATTTAGTAAATAGACCACATCCACACGACTACAGGACTCATTGAAGTTTCGCGAAAGTACAATCAACCACTCTGCCTCACTTTCATCGATCTGAAGAAATCTTTTGATTCAATGGAAACAAAAGCGGTTATAGAAGCTTTGGATAACCTGGGCGTCCATACTCGGTGCATAATGATCATTTATGAGCTTTATAGAGATTTTGCGACCAAGATATCCCTCTTCTAGAACAATATCACCATTGACGCAAGAAGAGGGGTTCGACAAGGCGATCTAATTACCTCAAAATTACTCACTACCCACCCTACAAAGCGTCATGCGAACATTGGAATGGGGCGATATGGGGGTGAGAATTGACCGGTCGGCAATTAAACTATCTTCGCTTTGCTGACGATATCGTTCTCATAACACCATACATCAGCCGAGCGGAACGAATGTTCACCGATTTCGATGACGCCTGTGGAAAGATTGGTCTTCAATTAAATCTAACGAAAACGATGTTCATGAAGAACGGATAGGTTTTGAATGCCCCACTCACGCTCAAAGGATAGACAATCTCCAAACGCTCCAGTTACGTCTATCTAGGCCGTAAAATCAACATGATGAACGACCTAGAGTTGAGCAGGAGGAATCAAGCGGCTTGGGGAGCATTCAAGAGCATCGAAGATGTAGGATGAGGAGTAAAAACGTCCGACTCCGTGCCCTCCTTTTCGACTCGACGATAATCCCTGCCCTAACGTATGCAGCAGAAACCTGGTCGCTACGTAAGCAGGATGAAAATCATTTGGCGTCATCGAACGTGCAGTCGAAAGATAATTGGAACAAAGACAACTGGAAATTAGTACTTCCGCTCTTTCAATGACGTTTTACTGAATTTTCTATAGCTGTGTATTCTGATGCATGGTCTCTAAACGGCCACCTTCGTGCACAGTATTAGCGAGGAAAACAAATGCGCCCAGCCTCTGGGGTAGTCTAAATGTAGTTGACCTTTCAGGAAGGGTTTTGATGACACATTTGTGGTAATAAATTTAGGTCGTCGAAACGCTTCACCACGAGAAGATAGCTTGCCACTTAAAAACTCGTATTTTCCAATAAAAAAAAAACGACATTCTATAACAATGAACAGATCCCTTAATAGTTAAGGCGTATACTCTTCACCTCACGAGTGGGAAACTTTTCCCTTTGACCAATAGTGGGATATCCATAAATGTTTATTCGTTCTACAATGAGCTTTCATCGGCCATGTATATTTTGTAGAAGACGATCGGTTTCTTAAGCTCGAAACATATGGTTCTTCAATTACCCTCCGTGATCATTAGTAGTAGGGAAGGATTGTGGGCGACGATATTTGCGTTGACCAAACATTCATTCATCTCTACATCAGAATTTTCTCGGTGATGCAACGCATGATACAGTGTAATATTGACTGTTTGGAAGCTACTCGTTTTCGGGACTTCAAAAGGTCAAATTGTCTTACAATTTAACTAGAGTTCCGCTTTCGATAGCGGAACTCCGATAGTGAGTGGTGAGTGACAGAATCTAACAAACAATGGATAAGCAATACCTACTAGTTTCACTATGAACTATTGTGGCTTTTCGCGCTTAGCTTCTCATACATATGGTATTCCATTTCTCTTTGCATATATGTACTATAACTAATTCCTAGAAATCAATAACGTTTATTTACAAGCAATGAAAGGGGAGAAGAATACTTATGGGGAGCAACTGGGCAGACCAAAAATGTGGCTTTCTGCTATGCGCCCACAACCACTTGCACGTGGTCACATTGAAGTTATTTAGAGAGGCTGGACTTGAGAGAAGTACAGAGTACTTCCCAGCTATCAAAAAAAAGGTAGAATGCGCGAAATCAGTGGGTGTGCTCATTAACGAAAGTTACCGGCGAAAATTTTTATTGCTAATGAGCCATGAGCACGCGATCGGACCATTGACCTCGTGTGCTATGCAGAGCATCTCTATCCACTGCGCCACATACGCTCTTACATATATGTATATGCATGTATGCAAGTGTAACTATATATATATACATATATATATATATATATATATATATATATATATATATATATATATATATATATATATATATATATGCTTGCAGTTGCCCTTCGATCAACATGCTCTAATCTGCACGTTATCATATGTGAATAATTTTTAAAACACCAAACACTTATTGTGTTTTCTGCTTACAACTTTTGATATTCCACTTCCCACACTTTCGCTGGTGGAGAATGATAGCTCTGGTGGGATACTTCTGCCTGGTTTAGACTTACTACTTATTGGATAAACAACTATGTTTACATAGCAAAGGCATTCTTAAGTGACAGAGGTGTGCATATTTGATTTCCATCTTATCAGGATCCTCAAATGGGTGGTAGGAACAAATTTGATGTCAGAAGATTATCCAGATTCTCTTCACTCCTCGCAATAGCAGCATTCGAAAACAAGAGCCAAGTATGCTGGGGCAGCGTGCTTACGCGGTAGTTTTTGTACTTCAGAACCGCTTATATGGCATCTATCGTATTGAACTTTTTCTGATTCATTTTTGCGTGGTTTTTCGTTTTTTGCAAATTCTGTAGTGGTTGACATCGTAAGAGAGTCTCTAAATGTCTTATCACTGACATGATTTCATCTCTACCACCTCCGTTCTCAGTGATCGTTAGCTGACCCTAGCAGGTACCAGTGAATTAAAAATTAATTCCGTTCGGGTAGACCAGCGGTTATCCTCGTCTTAGAAGGGGTTGAACATCACATCATCCATTTAGGAAATTCTGAAGGTATTCTTACCATCACAATAGTGGTCCTTCTGCTAAGTGTTTGACATCCTTTCAAATCCAAACGATGTCTGCTGTTGTTCACAGGTTGTCGTGAAAACGGATTACTTGTTCGGCCCACCTCAGGCAAATACTACGTCGATTAGATCTTTAAAAAGGGTGAAAGACGGGCTAAACTCTCACCAGAAGTCATGCTTGAATGTCGCTCAACATTACCGGTTTTGAGAAAATATGTATAGCACTATTGGAGGTGGTCGAAAGAGGAACTGTCCTTCTTTTTTTTGCATTTTTTTGGCTGCAGCGGCTCACAAAATATCAACAATATTACCAAAACATGAATTCGAAAGCATGTTGGTATATCGTATTTTTACTGATTGCAATAACAATTTACCCTTGGTTGAAACCTTTTGACTAATAATACGGAGAAGAAAGTTACTCTTTAGATTTTGGGCTTCATCACAAAATGTAAACCAATGCACACATTATATTGTAATGGCAAACCTTTTTCATGATGAGTGTCGTGTCCAATTTTTGAAGTAATCTTAGCGGATCTCCTCTGTGAAGATACCCGAAGCCGTTTATTTGCCATGGCTCGTGACTCGTTCCCAGGTGGTGGAGAGGAACAATAGCCAAAAGTGACCGTGTGCTTTTAGAGACGCAGGCGAATCTAAGAGAGAGCCCCGTGATTTTGCAGCGCCAAATTCACAGTTCTTTTTTCACGAGTAAAACTGGACAAGAACCTGCAATAAGGCTGCTGGGAAGTACACAGGAGGCAGTTAGGAGACGTCTTCAACGCAAAAGCGCCATCTAAACCTCGAAGAGACTGATGATCCAGCTATGAACACTCAGCCACACGTCCAGAACCTAGCATGCTGCACATTGAGTCTAAAAACGTTGCAAACAGTAAAAAAATTAGGCCTCATTTTTCTGACTCCGAAACATGGAAAGCACAGGTATTGAGACGCCTCTAAAACTGCTTCTTGGAACATGCGATCCCAGAGGTGTCGGAGGAGTTAGCGTTATTGTCAAAACGAGCTTGACCCTAAGCATCGATACATTTGAACAACTATAACCGTATCGAGCGATTGCGATTAAATAGATGTGGAACAATGGCGATCTGGATCAAATTGGTTGATCACGCACAAACATCAAGATGTGACGAAGACGAAGACGCAGTCTATTTAATTCGAAAATCTTCAAAGAAGACCCTACATTCTTGAAAGTTGCTGATGCAGATTTTAACGCAAGAATACGTCAACGTGGAATCGCACAAGCTACAGTCTATCGACATTTCACCTACGAGCATAACGCTGCAGAGAAGCGATAGAGGAAGATCTTAAAGAGAGGCGAGCAGCAGATGTGGTCGGAACTGCGAATGACGAAAGGAGCATAAGCAAAGCCCGCGGAAGCTTCGCCAATTACAAACTAGGATGACTTGCGCTCCGACGCTTCTACGTGACAGTTACAGCTACTAGAAAAGTAGCTGAGTAAATCATCCACGATTAATACTTGGATGTTTTTCGCAGCTATGTCCTCTTGCCGTCATATGACTTGAAAGAGGATCAATTTGTCGTTCCATTAGTTCTCAATTTCAAAATCTCACATGCTATATTGTTTATAGAGAGCAGAGCAACACTTGATCTACACAGGATAAAGGATAAAGGCTAAAGCTTTCGGCGTTGATCAATCCCTGAGGGATGCGCCATGCATTCGACTTAATTTTTTTACTCCGCTTGAGGTAATTGAATGCACATCTGGCCTTTACAATGACTCGCGAAGACCTCCCACTGAACAGTGCTGCTTATCCTCCCAGACAAGTCTGAGACCTGTCTGGTACCAATTTACCGATCCCGGAGGGATGGATGGCTTGGTGAGCCGTGATTTACACCGGATAGGGCCAAAATATCTGAAAAACCTACCGCTTGTTCTCATCAACATCCTCGCTCGACTCTTCACTTGTTACTTATCAGAACGTAAGATTGCCAGTCAATGGAAAACTCCTCAGACCGCGTCGTTGTTTGAAAAGGTAGATCTCCATGACATGAGAAATTATGGTCCATTCTGCTTACTATCCTCCGTCTATGAACCCTTCACTTCAGTCATCCTATACAGGATTGACAGAACGCTGGACGAAGGACAGCCATAGGAACAAGCAGGGTTTCAGAAAGAATTTAGTATCACAGACCACGGTCACAAGATCACAAAATACACTGAAGTTTTACAACAGCACAGGAAGCTGCTCTGTTTCACTTTCATCGGAAGAAAGCCTTCAATTTAGTGGAAACAGAAGCAGTCATAGCGGCTGAGTACTGCTTGTGCTCCATTTTATAGCGATATAACAATCGAATTAAGAAGACGTGTTTGACAAGGCGATAAATCTCTCCAGTTATGCACTGCCAGCCTTCAAAACGTCATGCGAACTCTAGGATGGAACAGTATGGCAGCAAAAATCGGTAATCGACACACAAACCGTCCTAGCTTTCTTGATGATATGGTTCTTATAACACCAACATCAGCCATTTGGAACGAATGCTGACCGATTCCAACAAAGCTCTTTGAGAGATTGGTCTCCGACGAAGTTTAAATAAAGGAGATGTTAAGGATTGGATGGGTTTTGAATGCCTCATTCACACGTAACGAAACGATTATCTCCAAATACTCCATTTACGTCTATCTAGGACGTGAAGTCAACAGAATAAACGACCTAGCTCTCGAGTTTTGCAGAGAAAAACAAGCGGTTTGAGGAGCGTTAAGGAGCTTTGCGGACGTAGTGAAGAGGACGAGGAACGTTCAATTCTGTGTTCACCTTATCAGCACACGGTCATCATTTCCCTATTGTATGCAGCAACATCTTGGTTACTACGTAAGCAGGACGAAAGATCATTTGGCGCTGTTAAAAGCGCAGTCGACATGCTGATGCTAAGAGTATCCCGTATCTCGCAAATGAGAGAAAGGATCTGTAATGCTGACCTATGTCAGTGATCGAAGATCGAGGGTGCCGTTCTATACATTAGGCTATTAAGAAGAGGTGGGTTGGACACATAATGCGTTTGAACAACAACCAATGGACGAGAATCGCTACCGACTCAATTCCTCGAGATGCAAAGCGCTCCACAGATTGCCCACCGACCCGATGGTGTGATTTTTTTACGAAGAGAATACAGCAAAAATATGATGCTGCTCACATTTCTAGTGCCCAGTTGACACTCTGAGTTACTCTTGCACGCGATAGGGCAAAATGGAAGTATTATCGGTGTCTGCTGATGTCACTCGACGATCAACAGGACATCAGATGATACAGATGCAGAAGGAGCACTAAGAAAACAGCGTTGTCCAGACTAAGGGCGAGTCTTGATGAACACTTCTAAGATATAGTCGGCAGGTAAATCGAACAAATTACTATCCGGAAAAACTCCATCATTCTCTTCTCCTGAGTCATATTTCAGAAGTAATGGATTCGCATTATATAAAGGTCATCATCTGAAATACTTTACCCTAATCAATTCGCAGACAATCGAATGAGAAAAATGGTGAAGAATCCTGATATATAGTTGAAAACATTGAGTTGAATTTGACAAAACATCTCAGACATGCTACGTGATGAAATGCTCAGTTAATGGGGTACTTCGCTCGTAGACGCCATCAGATGTGCTGCCTTGTAGACGTTGCTTGCTGTGCCAGAAGCATGCAAGTAATTCTTACTCGTTAACTCAAAAAGCATTGCGGCTTTTTACAGAAAACGCCCTCTCAGCGCATAAGTATACGTGTCTTTTTCGCATACATCAACTGGAAATAATTCGAAATGAATCATGAGAAATTACTCATAATGGTACAAATGGTGGACGTCGATGGGTGTCCAGCTGGTGAAGCAGGAGGGGTCTGATATATCAAAAGCCCACCAAAACCAGGTGCACGTGGTAGCAGTGATGCTATTTGGACAGACAGGAGTTAGACGAGGCTTAGTAGATTGCGCTAAGGATATTCAATTAAAAATGATTCATATTTTAAAACTAGTGCACAAGTCTAGAGACAGAAGTCCTTACTATAAATTATATTATTAGTAAAGCGTAAGAAGTTATATAAAAGCTAATTCATACAGACCGATGGAACGAAGTCTGTTCCAAATTTCCAA
Source organism: Parelaphostrongylus tenuis (assembly GCA_019055375.1). Lineage (NCBI taxonomy): Eukaryota > Metazoa > Nematoda > Chromadorea > Rhabditida > Metastrongylidae > Parelaphostrongylus > Parelaphostrongylus tenuis. The sequence goes on from JAHQIW010002477.1 coordinate 345,276, forward strand.
ATTCTAGTGTTTTTTGCAATGGTGGAAGTTATCGATGAACTGGTATTGCATACGTGAGGCACATTTTCAAAAAGTTTTATAATTCCAGTCAATCTGATTAGTTTGAGTCTGAAGTAATATGAATGTCAAAACATCGAGGTACAATGGCAATATCACTTACGCAACCTATTATTATTCTTTGAATGCCGAAATGAGTATGTTTACATAGTGGGAGAGCACATTTATTCACATACTGGTGTTCTACATGCGCTTTTGGACAAGGAGGATTCAAAACTTTTTAATAACAGTTAGATGAATCGCTTTTTATGATGAAAACCGAGCGCCGCTTTCTAGTAGCGCTCCTCGATGCAATTTTGAACGCTGTCCTGAGTGGCTATATTGTTACCCTGAAGGAAAGCTTGCAGAGCATAATTGAAACACAGCGGTAGATATGTGCGCGATGTTTTCATCTCACTATATCGTTAAATAGTATTCCGTCACTTCTAAATTATGGGATCATGACGTTGCCAAAAAGAAACCTTTTGTTTTATTCCTTGATCATTGAGTTAAATTTTTTCACTCTTTAGTCCCAACTTGACACTCAAAAGTGCGCATGTGAATTTGTTTTGCCGTTCTAATGGGACGCACTTTGAATTTGCAGTCCTAGAGTTTCACATTATTTTAGAACTTGCGTCAAGTTGTGAACTATTTACCCATCGGAAACGCGACAATACCGATATATATTACGCGAATTTTTGCGAGAAAGCAAACATACTCTTCAGAAGAACTCCTGCAACACGAACGAGGCTTTGCACATATGTGAACCTAGGAGTGAATCTTTGCATACAAGCGAGGATGAGATCGCTTTTGAGCTTGCGATTTTTATCATTCTTGTCTAACCCTTACTGGTTTCTTATTCTAACCGTTCTGCTCGACAGTATAGGCCTCCTAAAGGAATTCTAAACATCTCATTCGAGATCTATTGCAGCAGTAACCTTGAAATAGATAAATGTAAAAAGTTTAAGAGGCTTCAACACACAGTTGTATGTAGTAGTATCGTTCCAAATGTGTATCTACTAAGGAGGCTGGTATTCTTTAAGGGCTTTTGCTTATATTCACGCTTACAACAGGGTTTTAACCTAGTTGACCTGTGATCCAATTGAGGCTCATTTTGATAACTTGCTTTCAGTGCAATTTTTTTTACCTGGTTTAGAGGGTGGTCGGAAGTTTAGCAAAGAAATGAAAAACACAGCTGCTTTTCTAAGATGCGTGACAATCATGAGATCAACGTCTCAGGCATGAATTTGTAAAGCCCTGCAAATTTCGTCACTTTCAATGATAATTATGTTCCAAGATATTTATTAAATTTTTCTGCATTACGTTTGAAAAGAGTTTACGGTTTTCCTTGAACCTCAAATATTTTTACAATAATTTTGACTCATCGGGTGCTAAGCGTTCTTGGTAAACAGAATATAAGTAGAGGGGCGCACCAATCGTTTGCATTGGGCACTGGTATGTCAATAAATGCTTAATCTGTGCGTTTGATCGGTTGCCTCGCATGCATGATGTCGGAATTTAGTAGCAGCTGCTGTTCAAAAAAGGGTAGCTCTGGCAGTTTTCCATGAGTTGTAGGCGACTCCGCCGTCCAGTTTCTTAACTGATGCCATTTTGACAATTTAAGCACTTGCAGGGTAAATGAGCGGAGAGCCTTTTTGTTTTGTAACGCAAACTGCGAGGCATTATAAAAGTTTTCAAGGCTGCTAATTCAGCAAACAGGAATTTCGTACAGAATATTCCGAAATTATTAGGTAACCTTTCGAAGATGTGAAAATTCACTTTTGTACTATCAAGCAGTCCAGTACGGACTGTACGAGCCCTGGCAAGAAAATGTTTTGAGGCCTCTGTCGCTGGATTGAAACTCTTCGTAGACTTTCAAAACCATTCGAAAACTAATTGGTGATTCATAATGTGACTGGATTGGACTTTGCAAATTTGGCACTGCAAAAAGCACGGTGGCTTAGCGATCAAGTTACGAAATCCCTGTCCACAATAGTGGTAAAGCACGGCGGTTTAATGCAGATGTTGAGCTGCGCAAAACTTAATATTCTTTTGACTGCTACAACGAAATAGTCTTTTTCCAAAATTCAAACACATCGATGGAATTGATGAGATTTAAGCTCTCTAATGACTGCTAAAAATCTCGAGGAAAAACTTTATTTGGCGAGAAATATTCCTTCATAAGGTCTGGCATAGGCACTTTTAAAGTGCAAGACACGTGTTTTGTCCTGTCAGCCTGGTCAGTTGCACGGTTCCTTACGGTTCAGCCAGATTCGCGAGGAGATATCTCATGTATAAAGAAGCCGAGGCCAAAATACTTACATGGGCCATCATGTAATGAAATCACCTAACAGGCGGTGCTGAACATTTGATTTCTGGTGAATGATGAATCACTATCGTCATACACTGCAACACGTTTTTTGGACTTTCGGCCTCGTCGGTTTCACAGTGCTTTTCGATCCAGACAGATTTACAAAGACACATTCTTTGTATAGACTTCACCAGCTAGAAGCAATCAAGTGTACAACACTGTCTATTAGGTGAAAATTTTAAAACTCATAATTTTTTATCTCATTCACATTTCTCTTATTATTCACAATAAAGCTCCAAACTTTTTCAAAAACTGAAAGAATATCACAAAAACTATACAACTACTGAGTGCATTAGCACTGTAGAGAACTTGAATCACCATATGCGCCTGAAATCATTAATATTGATGGCTTTTTATTTTCTAGGTTGTAACGCTGCTTTTACCTCATGATAGTGACGTATATTCGAAAACGACAACAATTTAATAGTAAAGAATGATTTTTTTATATAAGAATAAATTTTACACATAATAAACTTTTATCTTTTTAACTTTGCTACCTGCTTGTTCACTTTTCGCTTTCCATTGTGCACACTAACATCACTCCTCTTCAAGCTTTTTCGATCTGATCCTAAGACGTAATTTTGAAAGATGGGCTAAAACTCTAGGCGTCAATTATTCTATAAGAAGCCCATGCATTCGCGAATTCGTCTCTATCAACATCGCGAAAGGTTTATTTGATTCATATTTGGTCTTTAATGAGTTGCCATAGCCTACCGGGGTGCCGAACCAGTGCTGTCATCCTACCGCGTGTGATCAAACCATCGACCATCATGTGCATCCCAGCGCTCCTTAACTTTTGTCCACATTCGCTCATCGGATACATGGTCAATGAAATTGGATCTCCTTTCGCGTCAAATAGAAACAGTAGTCGTTGTATGGTCTCATTTTGCTCTTCAGATGGCTCTAAAGAAGCATACGACTTTTGCTCACTTTTGTAGCATACGTCTGAAAGCCCTGCACACATAGGTTTGAGACGTTAATGAATTTATTGGTGAAGTTAGATGTTGATGGTTGAAGCTCTCTTCCGGCTCCACTGCTCAAATCTTCGCAGTCAAATTCATTCTTATTCAAAAAGATGCATTTAGTAGTGTGTGCACAGCTTCCATATTCTCTCTGTGTAACCCACCTCATACTATGTCAAACAGCTTATCGCGAAGCAATTTTTTGATGCTCGTATTTTCCATATAATTTTTACGAGATGCCAAATTAGGATAGAAGGTAAGCTAATCGTGTAGTGGTCAGATCTTCTTTCTGAACGACAAACGGTAAGTTGCGGAAAGCTTTCATGTGTAGATTTTGTCTCTCCTTTTGATCACCACGACTAGTCGTCAAATTCCTTTAAATAGTTAAACATTATCATTTATGTTGTTATTGTCATTTCAAATATGTATACGAAGCTTAGCAGGTCTTCCAATTTTCATTTTTATGAAAAACAGCTGAGCGGATCAGCTTAGTGTTTAGTAGTGGACGACTTTAACCCTTTCCACTTTGTCATATTGAAATATTCTTATAGGTTGGAACTTGAGGGAGGTATGGAAAAACGTCTCGAGAGTAATCAACTGAAAAGTACGGATAAAATGCAAAATATTTGAATCTATCCAGCGGTAAAGTTGAAATGATGAATACTGTGCAAAGCAAATTACAACTGGATAATGAGAAATGAAATTTCTTGAAGCAATAAAAGAAAATCTGTTTCGTAATCCTATCTAAATCTCTACTTCTAAAATGCACTAATTGTCCAAAAATTATTGAGAATTATCGACCAAAAAAGTATCGTAGGCAGTATGCACCATAACGTTCGACGAATTATTTATCAGATTCTAAGCACTGTCATTACCTTTGGGTCTAATGCATAATGCAAAATACTCAAAGTCCAAGATTCATACAATAGTAACTTTTGCACAGCTTATCACTATTAACTAAATTCTAATAGCTTGATCATATTACACCAGCGTTTTTCGTCAAACAAAAAAGGCTGCATATTTACAAAAGCACATGAGCGTGTAGAGTAAACCGTGATGTGAAGCTCTAAAGCTCTCGGCGTTGATCAAACTCTGAGGGTTGCGTCATGCATTCGCATTGAAGTTTTAACTTCGTTTGAGGTGATTGAATTCATATCTGGCCTTTACAATGACTCAAGCTGCCTCTCGCTGAGCAAAGTCCGTGGTGCTTATCCTCCCAAACAAGTCTGAGACCAGTCTGGTACCAGTTTACCGATCCCTGAGAGACGGATAGCTAGGTGAGCCATAAGCGCGAGATCAAGCCTTTGACATCGTGTGCAACGCAGAGCACCTCTAACCACTGCAGCACATGCGCTCTAACCGTGATGTATTGAATCGAAGCAAGAAATCCAAGAATGTTTTTCAGGATGGAGGAAAAGCACTCAAGTTACTGAATCAATCTCTATTCGCAGAACATTCGTATTGGCTAGCAATATATGACATTCCTTAGAAGGCGGTATACTTTATGAACAATGAATCTGACGAAACGAATCGAATGCAAAGAGTTCCATGATCTACACAGTAAATGGTGGTATGGTGATTAGCGAGCAGAGGTGGCTCTTCGCTGTCGCTCTGTGTATGCATGTTTATTTTCAGAGTGCCGTTTTGACCTCAATTTTGCTTCTTGTTTTTCTTTGTAAACCAGATGCCATAGTCCAACCAACCAAACACCACAATTTTTTCAGAAAAGGTCACCAAACATGGACTCCCGTAGTGCGAAGAGTAAGACAACTATCGCACATAGTTACTGGTAGGTCATTTACCAAATTATTCAACTAGAGATTATTCGCGCAGATATCACATGAACTGCAAATGCAGCTTTCTTTAAGAACAATCGTTTTGTATTCCACGCCATATTACGTCTGAAAGCAAGGCATTCCTCTCTGCGACTTATGTTTAGACAAACTCCGCTTGTCCAAAATACTACTAGAACTTTACATGGTAATGTTTTATGTTTCCTACACTTATCCACTTTCGTCTACTTTTTCAAAAATGTGGAAAAGTAGTAAGAGTCTTCGAGAAAAGGGATGCTATTTTGTTTACTACACACATTGGCGCCGAGTTTCGCAGCATCGCTGTGTCTACTGGATAAAATCTAGCTTATAGCTTGTACAACAATTCTCTTTGCCATTTGTGATACGCGCATTCATACGATAGAGAAAATATACGATTCGTAAGTTACGGCAAAGCAAAACTTTACTATGGTCATCTTTTTTACGAAACGATTGTTAGATCCTAATGGTTTTGATCCAATGAAGTTTCGTTGAGGGTTTCATGAAGTCTTTTATGGACACTTATACAATGCAATACACGCGTTTCGGCCTTTCAGCCTCGCCATTTGCACGGTGCCTCTCGTCAAAGCCATACCCTTTTAAGGAAGAACCCACTTACATAGAGGAATTGTCGACGAGCAAAGTGAAAATCTATTTCACATAATATATCGCTGCATGTCGAGTGATGTGATCACCGCACGCTCCAGTGATTAACATTTGATTACTCTATTCTGGTATTTTTGATAATACCTTTATATTCGACTTTTTTTTGGAACTCGCATAAAGCAGTGCAATTTGACAATATACTTTCTTGAGTCTTTTTTGGGAATTTTTGTAGGTATTTACACAGTGTTCCGGCCTTACAGCCTCGTCAGTTGCACGATGCCTTTAGCCTAAGCCAATTCATTTTAGGAAGAACTTTTTTACATAGAGGATTTGTCGACGTACATGCTACACTGCAGTGTGCAAAGTGAAAGATCACCTCACACACGCAGAGGTAACATCACTGCACTTCTATTGATATGGTCAACGGACATTACAGTCATTATGAATTAGTTGACGAGGCTGCAAGGCCGAAACAGGTGTATTGCTCTGTATAACTGTCTATAAAGGTTCACATGAAAGGCTCAAAAACAAAATACATTGGCAAATTATATTGTCTTGAGCGAGGCCTAAAAAATCAGTAGGCTATGAAGATTTATTTACAGTTTAGATTGAGGCAAGATAGATTTTTGAAAGCAAAGAGGCTTGATCATTCTTAGATCCTTATGCATTGAAACTGATGCCCTTAACATTTGGAACGTTTGGAATGGTTGAGTTGCTGATAACATAGGCATGGGTTTATAAATCAGCAAAAGTGGTACTATCGCAAGCCCTTCGCTAGCTCCTTCAATTGCTAGTAATATAGACAGATTTGCTAGTATATATGTTAGTGCTGCAAGCTGCACATAAATTCTTTTCAGGGGGACGGAACACGTTTTTCTAACTACATTCATCGCAGGCTGTTCAGGTGCACGAACATCGTGATAGAGTTGTGTAGGAATATTACTACAAGTATGCCCGGGACAGCTTGCTTGGCAGCATAATATAGGTGAAAGAAACCCGGTTTAGATTGTTCTTGATTTTGATTGGGTGCGAAAGTAATTGCGACTTTTGTAATATTGAAATTCGGCGTTTGAAATGGATTATTTTAATATAGAGCAAACATAGAGAAATCTGAAGTTTCAAACCGCAATTACTTCTGGGGTAATCTACAGTTTTCTTCGATACTGAAGAAAGTACGTTGGGACGTTAGGAAGTTATAAGCAAATGTCTTCATTTGGCTACAAGTATTATGCTTCGTTTGTTGAAGATCTTATTTGAATTTATTTTATGTTCATTATCGACTACCTACCTGCCCGAATCTAGATGCTCTCAACATTCTAAAGATACGTAAAGCCAATGATAAAGCGATATGAGAGTAAAACATGGGATATGGCCGACAATACTTCTACCATTATTTACTACAGTTCACGGCATTTATGGTTTTTCATCACATCTACGATTATTTGTCGTTGTAGTATTTATTGTTTTATAATACTGACAGATTCAATGATTCGGACATGTTGTTATCACATTGTTTTTGTGGACGAAAATTTCTTGTCGAACTTCTATATAATGTTCCCTTTGATATCCGGCGTGGACTGTTCAATATGCTACGTATGATTAAGTATCAGAATGAAAGTAACGAAATCTTACAGTTGAATCTTGGCTAACGGCCATTCATTCTTCATTTACCACTCAAAAACGAGAACACGTTTTTTACCCTATAGTTCAGGTAACGAGAAAATGTGATATATAAGATCCGATATGTGCTGAAATATATAGCTCTCCAATGCAGACACATATATTCAAGATGTTTGTTTTGTTGAACATGATTAGAAAATGAGGGCCACTTTTCTTCTGACGAGTATCGATTTATATCAAAATGTCTAGAGACTGTTCTTTTCAGACCATATTTGAAATAAATATGAATTAAATTATCCGAACTATTCGTGGAGTATGGCTAATCCTTTGTGTGATGCTTTAGCAACGATTCCATCGTCAAAGCAAAATGAGATCACTCAGGAACAGCTCATTTTTATTCTCCAACAACGCCACATATTTCAGCTTTTTCACGACGCTCTCAAAAATGGTTGAATAATGAAAACTACCGAGATGGTACCGCCTTGGTAAACTCTTTTCTTCTTTGTTTCGAATGAAATTCTACGACAACTAGTTTCTTATCTAAATTTTATACTCTTATGATTCACAGAGTTCGAAAGTCGTGGATGCCCAAGCGTCTATGACGTTTCCATCTCAGCTGACTTGAAGGTCTTATTCTGCTGCAGCTGAAGCACACCTATCTCTTGTGCTTTCGCAGTGGTTTCATTATCGTACCGATCTTGTCATTTCTATCAGATCCGTGCCTAGAACCCACCTCTTTTCATGACTGTCCTTTATCCGATGTGTTCGATCTTCTTGAGGATAAGGTGACTGAGATGTGTGAGAAAGGCACATAGCAAGTGATTGCAATAGTTCCCAATGACGTGTTAGCCTGTTCCTCCGTGAAGCAAGAAATGCTTCCGTTCCACCATAGTTTTGAAGCCATGCATTCAAGTAGAGCAAATTTCCATTATGCATGGCATAAAAATAGAGTCGAAAGGATAGCCTTGATGCCGTCCGTATCTTATCCTCAGCATCGCATCCTAGATAGCAGTGTGAGCTCTATTTTGTTAAGGCGTCAGCATTTCTTATTTTTTATTTTAACTCACAAGGCTTTTCGCATTCCAAGACAGACATTTGCTATGTTGGACGCCAAGTTATAATATGGAAAGCAAAGAGTAATTTATCGCAATCGAATTTCAAGTCGGCCTGTAGTAGTTCAAATCGGTCAGTGGTGTACACTATTAGAGCGATGTTATAATAAATCGGGTAGCGATGGTTCGGTATTGATCCCACTATCACTACTAGTATCAGAAGTATGGTTTGGATAAGTTATTAGAGACCCCATTTTACAGACTAGGAGATCGTGTGCCTGCAGCATAGAACTTTTGTAGCTATTTTTGAGTGGAACTTCTTGGATTTAGATTACATCGCTCTCCGTAATCACATGTTCTTTGATGATCAAGCGAAGACAACAAGTTCTCAAGAAACCTATTTATTAGACCACGAGAGAAAATTTGTTGATAGGTTCACTTGCTGTATGATAAGTAAATAATTGACCTCTATGAAGGTTCAAAAGGGGACTACTTCTGCATTCGTGAGCTTTTTGTCCTCGTTCTCGATAAGCCGCCGATGAGCTCTAAATCTAAATGTAATTGTTAAATAGTGAAAACACTCGTACCAGTTGTTCATCTTGCATATAGTGGAATGTCTTTGAGATAAACAACAAAAATAGAATAGTAAGCCATTTACCTGTGAGACATTTGGCTTGCTGGCCTTGTTTTTTCAAGTCTGTACTCGCACATTTTGAACTTAAGCTATCGTCGATCTCTGTCTATCACTTCGTTCACTCTTACTAATGAACTTCCGCCTATAACTTAGTAAAGCCTACTTCGGAAATTAGATTCAATTGGTGCATATATGTCTGCAATGTGTGCAAAAAAGTTGATCATTTTAGAAAAATTCACTCCCAGTCTCGTTCTCAGGAATAATTCTGGATGCAGTCAATCAGTTACAAACTCACCTCCCGGCGATACACCGTACACAGCTTTCTGAGCTAGCCAGTAGCGAACTGGTTTTATGCGGTTGCGCGCTGATCTGCGCACATTCGGAAAGGACGGAGATGACGGTGTAACTGAACTTACAATTCGCATTATTATCGTTCATGAGAATAAGAAAATCTGCCGATTTTCCGTTTAGTCTTTCGATTTCCAGTACGAGCGAACAAAATTTTTCGAGAAAAAACACTTCAAATTTTTCTCATAATCATAATCTAGGCCAACATGTCTTGAGGTCTGGTAATAGGCTCTTGTACAGCCTGATACACGTGTTTCGACTTTACATCCACGTTAGCCGGGTAGATCCTGTCGTCTTATAGTCTTTTTGGCCAATCCTTTCGAAAGCCTTACGCTCTCTATAAAGAGGTAGCGAAGACGAACGATTTACACTATAAGTCATATGAAATTATCGCCCCACACACAGTGTTGTACACTCACTTGCTCCTGGTTGGTATTTCTATATTATTCTACCTTTATTTCAAGGTTTTATTGAGACCACGTTCAAATTTTAATATATCTCATAATTACTATTTGAGCTAACATGTCATGTGGTCTGGTAATGGGTTCTTGTACAGCACGATATATGTGCTTCAACCTTACATCCTCGTTAGTCGAGAACAACCTGTGTCTTCTAGTCTTTTTCGTAGGGCTCCTGAGGGAATTGGCTAAAAAGACTAAAATACGACGCTTTCTGCTCGGCTGACGAGACTGTAAGGTCGAAATACGTGCATCGGGTTGCACAAGAGCCCTACTAAAAAGACTAAAAGACGACGGGTTCTGTCAACGACTAGGCCACGTGACATGTTGGCTCAAGTAATAATTATGAGGTATATTGAAATTTGATTGTGTCATAACAAAACACTAAAATTACAGATATAATTATTAGTCAGGCGATTACAACTTGTTTATACTCACTACCATAAGGAAACATACCGATGGTCTGTGGTTCCAGAATGATGACAGTGTACGTAGTGATGCATTCTTCAATGCTATGTTCACAGATACTGCTCATTCCGAAGTATTCGAGTGAGGCTTTAGAAATTTGGCGTACGACAAAGCATCTGAAAATCATTTATACGCGGTAGAAACTATGAAAAGTAAATACACATCCTCTTAGGTATGAAATGTATTAACAGATGGAAAAAATCTGCGAAAAGCCAACACACAGAATACTAATTCAACATTAAACATGGAAAAAACTAGGTGGTTACGTTAGATCTCAGAATGAATTTATAGCTAGACCTTCCAAACTCGAGCGATGGGCACCAGCGAAGCGGCTTCCAATGCTGAGATTTGCCATCATTTCTACCTGCAATACGTGGTACTAATCATGCAATCTGTCTCTGAGGTGTGAATGATACTATGTAACAAGCTGTGGAACAAGATAAAAAAAAACGAAAAATCGATAATATAGTGGCTGTAAATGATCATATGTCAGGTGTAGGAGCAACATCTTTTTTTCCTGCTGGAACAGCAAATGTATGTAAGAAGATAATTTAAATAATGCTCCCCGTATGATGAATTTATAAATGCAGTGAGGTTCTAGCCGTTTTATAAACGCGGTCGCGCCCACGTCGGCAACAATTCAGGCGATAAGAATTTGACAGGAATATGGGAAAGAATACGCAATATTGTTTACTAATAATGCTGCCCACAATTCTACCATACTACATATAATAGTACTTTTTTAGCTGCAATGTGGTACTTGAAATAATATTGATGACGATGGAAATACTTTTCCCTCCACTCTGACCATTAAAGATCGTTTTCTCGATGTAAACATAAGGATTCAAAGATTTTTTTAATGGAAGTGTGAAGGGGCATATGTACCTCGTTTGCCGATATTCTTCAATAAACAGAGGTGACAGGTGCCGTTATCATGCCATAACCATGAAACCCTTTACTGCCTCGCGATAGACGATTGAGCAACACCGCGCGCTTATCGTCTAATCTTGGGTGTAGGTTTGGCAATAGCAGGCAATGACTAAGTAACCTCCAAAAATGGACTAGATGAACGAAATCTCTCTCGCTCAGTTGCATCGAGTTTTGAATCACTAGTATCAAGAGTAAAGAGTTTTGTAAGCTACAGTTTGAGAGGATGTGAAGGATGAGATATTTATTTGAAATGAAGAATTTGACTACTAGCTGGATCTGTCTAAAGATGGAGGTAGGCATACTTTCAGCCATTACATCAGAGTGTGAAAGCGCCATAAATGGATTAGTTTTACTTCTACTCATACGTGATAATGACTGAATAATCTTCAGGTGATAAAGGGCAGATCATCGATTTATTAGCTACACCTGTAAGTGTTGTAAAGTAGTGCAACGATCAATAGAGCGACTTTTTTACCAACGAACTGTTCATCGTTGGCTTCGCTCGGCTTACAGTCGTCCTATATCGTTAAAAGCACGCATTGTACAATCGTTTGAATTACACAGATGCTCAATAAATCGGTATAATTAGCTAGAGTCGTTTGTAAAAACCTTGTCCTTCAGAGAAGCTTGAGGCGATGCACCAAGATGGTCGCACAAGCAGCGTCTGATTCCAGTTGTAAAACGTCTCAGAAACGCAATAAGAAACGAGTGTACAACATTTTTGGCCAAAACTGCCGAAGTGAAAAAAGCGTTTTTGAAGATCATCAAAATTTACATTAGGCGAAACCGCGATAATTGCACTCCGACGCCTAATGGGAACAATTACAAAGTATAAAGAGACACAAGAAAAAATTGTTTGACTAGATACTACTCAAATTTCTATATAGCCTTGTCCGTTCATTCTTACGTGAGATAAAGATGGAATGAGCATTTCAGTGATTCTTTCTCCCACAATCTGGCATGCCTCAGTCAACAGGTAACAAGAGAAAGTTGATAGCTTGAGCATTGATATGATTTATTGATGATGCGATAAAGAAAGATAGAAACACCCCATACACGTCCTCCTTATTATTTCAGCTATTTTCCCTCTCTTCTATGTGTTAAACGCCTGATCGATACGTAAGCGCATTAAAAGATCACGCAGCTCCAATTGAAGGCATAACGGAAAAGTTGATGCTGAGGGTGCCCTGTTTTACATAAGTAAAGGAAGGATGCGAGGTCCGACACAGACTCAGAGACGCTGCTTTATACCGCCAAATTGCCTAAAGTCAGGTGAGCCAAAGAAAAAAGCGGTTTTTACGACTTTTTTCGAACAAAATTGCTACCACTTTGTTCACGCGAGGTGTTAAACGCTCAACAAGAAAAGAATCGATCGCAGAGTCAGAAACCTCAGTAGAAAAAAACCTAGAAGAAAGAAATGATGCCATCATAGAGCTACTCCTGATTACGGCAAGTAAATAATTGGCTGGCTCGCGCTCGATTCACTCGTCGTTCAACGAGAAGGCAGGTGATGCAACTGCTCCAGGTGATTGTTAGGAATTATTTCTGTATGCTTACGCATCGCTCACCATCCGCACGAAAATGCAAATGAATTCAACACCTTTTTTTTTCTCAGAGAATGCACAATATGGACTACTAAGCAAAAATTTAACGCAGTTCAAAAATATCATGGGCGAAGAATCTTGCCATAAGAGTAATACTATTGTTGAGTTTAATGACGATACCGACTTGTCAAGCCAATCCGCTGGCGATCTGTTGCTGACAGACTGATGTCTTTTGCCGCATAAAGAAAGTGATGGCAAAACAGGAGCGTCGCTGCGACAACGTAAGCACGCGCCTCTGGAACGGGTTAGATGCAGATTTGTTTACGGTCAGACGTTTAAAGTTTCGCGTATTACTCAACATTATTGGATGAATATTTGTAAAATCATACTAGCGTTAAAAGACGTTAAATTCAAAAACATTCTTAGTAGATTGATGTCTGAAATCGTTGGCATAATCTTTGTTGACGAAGATACCTGGGAATCAGTCCCTTGCGAAATTTGCCGATTTGTCAGTGCACCTGCTTGTGGATCGTCATCCGTCTTGACTGATGACTGTCAATTCATTGCAGACATCTCACTCGAAATCTCCATCAATTCTGCAGATAGCCAGTATGCGTGTGAGTCGAAATCCTAACACATATCATAGTTTACTAGTTTTCAAGCAGTTGAATTTACATGTGTATAGCGATTGTTAGCTATAACTGAACAGAGGAAATATGAAGAAAAAATCTATAACCTATCCTTAATAACAGTCATTATAAAGAAAACTGAGAAATAGTTTCAAAAAATCAAAGCTATTGGACAATTATTCTGTATACATAAAAGTTCTGACGACACAAATCACAATGCGCTTGTGAGAACGCTAAAATCGAGCACACTAAGTTGATATTAACTCACTTGCTTGTGAAGGTTTATCTCATTTCATAAAATTATTCTGTAGAAGACTCAATCAACATCACATTCAATTTTAATTTGTGATATAAACTTGCATGAACTTTTTGCAATATTTTTTTACCACGTATATCCATGGTCACCACTTATTACATCCATTTTACATTGATTATAATCGACAGTCCCTTACGCAGTGTCGTGCGCCAATTCTCATTCATATATTGATGCGAAGCCGATGCAAGATGTTGCGTGATTTGTCGTGACTATACATAATTTTGCTATTCTTACGAATTAGCATTCCTACGTCTTCACGAACATGTGGAACATTCAACTGTGATCTCCTCATTTTTGGTGGTTAAAAATGATCGTAGAACACTTTGCTTGTACGCCAACATATCTCGTATAGATAAGTTTTCTTCGAATTAGTTTCTAATGCGGATGCGCCTACACATCAGTCTTGAGTATCAGCTACCTTCTGTTACAGAACAAGTTGTTTTGGACTCCAACAGTGTCAATTCAGGACCACCAAATTGGGGCATTCCAACACACTTTGAGAAAGAATGTGCGCAAGCTTTAGTGTACAAGCTGGATATTTATCATGCACCTGTAAATTTTGAGTGTGCTCAATCACGAGAGTATATCTATTATTCATGGTAGCTCATTGACGCCATCAATTATTTGAGATTTGTAAACATCCTATCAATTACTGTGAAAAATTAAACAGTGCTCCGAAGAGTATTAGTAATCATTGGAGCTTAAATCTTCGGCTATCACAGCACCCTTGGTACCTAAATGTTAGACGGCGACAAAATTTCAAGCAGATCTTATTCGCAGGAGAAATCTTCTTATAGGAGTGTTAGCAATCTTCAAAACATGAATCGCTAGCTACATCTCGGCAACGCCGATATTACAAAGCACCCTCTTGTGACGCTATAACATTCCGAATAATAATTTGCTTTTTACTCGCCTCTGGCCTTAATTTTTACAACAATTATATATCGCGGGAAGACGAAAAGCATCTAAGCTTGTAGAGAATTTTTCGCAGTGTCAGAATCAAGCGTTTTTATCTGAAATTCCTATTGATGCGGTAAAAAAATCTTCATCAAAATAACAATAGTTGCCGCCGTTCTCACGCATAATGCAGTAGATCACTATCGAGCTACGCGTAGAACAGGCCATTACCTTACTAATAAGTCGTCATTTAGCTTCCCTTCACATTTTACTCAGATATGGACCTTTTCGGCAACATTGTTCACTTCCCAACTCACGAAGGGGAAAGGAGGGAAGAGAAGGGCAGAAGGCAGAGTAGGTGCGGAAAGATTGTTCGCGTTTGAAATACTGCTGTTCAACTGCGACTTTTTCATCGCTCAGATAAAAATGTAGATTCTAACACTGTGGAAACTTCTACACGCGCTGATATGCTTTTAGTGCCTCTAGCGCTTTATACGCGTGGTAAAAATGAAGGCGGAATGCGAGTGAGAAACAAAATCTATGTGTAACTGTGGAGAGAGATTAGAGCCTTCGAATGATTACTAACGGTCATATAAAAAGTTTCTGTCTGGCGAATAAGATCGCCTTGAAAATTTGCCACCGTCGAACATGCAATTGCAGCATCTTTTGATAACGTTGTAAAAATTGAAATAAAATAATGTTTCACATTGGCGGCACAATATGTACTATTTCATCGTTGGAAGTATGAAAAGCACTTGAACGTGTGGAGTTATCTCATAGTGTCAGAGTCAAGCATTTTTACTTGAAGTTTCTTTTAAAGCGGAGAAAAATTTTTTATTGAACTGACAAAATGCTTCAAATGTCACGCTCCAGCGTATTTCGATTGATCGATATAAGGCCGTTGCATCAAATGTGCGGCCAGCGCAGACCCCGATCGTACCTTAATGGGTAAACATGCGCTTCGAATATGTGAAACTCGATCTCATTTTCCTGCTTCATTGCAGTAAAACTATCTTTCCAGAAAACAAGTAGAACGCTAAATCCTTGAATGCTATGATATCGAAAGATTACTAATGTTCTAAAAGAAAGCTCTGTCCTCCGAGAAAAGCGCGTAAGTAAAACAGAAATGTTTTCCTTCCAGTGAAGCACCATGGAAAGACTTTTTTATAAGTGGCCAAATGGCACACTGCCCAGAGATTTTAGCTTGTGAATGACTACTAAAAGAGCAATGGTAGATCTTTGTCCAGCGGAACGCATCATTTCTTCATTTATCGCCGCCTAACAAAAAAAAAAAACTAAAATTAGTTAAAAGGCACAGGTATTGCGAACAAGACACCAATCACATTGTTGGCGCTGCCTTGATAATGACACCCGTTGGATCATTCCCGTTGTCGGGCTGGAATTGTTTGGAAAGAAATTTTTTTTTGCGGAGAAAGAATTTCCCGTTGAACGATTAGTAACCGCTCGAAAGCTCAAACCTCAAAGAAGAAAAAAATGAATTTATTCTGAGAAAAGGATTTTTATAGCACTAAATCATTCAAAATAAAATTATGTTTTCCAGACATCGTGTGTTATCGCACTAATCATTGTGTTATTTTGCAAGACAGAGCTCTTCCTTTAGGCATTTAGCAATCATTTGATAGCGCATGTTTTAGCAGTCCCATTATTGTGCTTGATTTCTGAAAAAACCGTTTTACCTGAGCTGCTTGGATGCTTGAAGACTTGGGCGATCAGTCTTCACCAATTGTGCGGTTCTCAGCACATATTCCCGTCGTTCCTTTATTCATGGTGTTGATGTGATTCGAGCATGGCGACTTTAGCGAGTTCAATATATCGTGATTTGTAAAACTCGGTAGATGCGAGTACGGCTAACTGATTTTTTTGCGAACACGCTCTTTTAACGTGCAAGTGTCTTTGTTAAGGTCGCGTACATTGCCGCAGAATTCACTCTACAGTTCTTTTCATCCATTTGCCGTCTGTTCTTCTTTCTATATGATCGGCCTATTTGGTTTTGCTATAGATGTGTAGACCTCTGAATTACGAAAAAGGGATAGATTTTGAGACTATGAGTTGAACAATCAAGCTAAATGTTTTGTGCGTCGACTACATTCCAGAATATCTTTCGAGCACTCTTTGAATTACTCGTAGCAGTCCTGACATCGTCGAATTACTAGTCCACCCACGTGTCTGTTGCATAGTAGAGTGCTGGGGGACCCGCTGAACCGAAAAGGTAAACATGGAGTTTCGGGTCCATTAGATGCTCGGTGTGTTTTTAAAGAGACCCAGAAGCGGCCCATACTGCTCTTCTCCTTCTATCTAACCCTCTTTCATGTAATTTTTCATGTTAGTTCAATTTCCAATGTATCTTATTTTGTGTATCGTGGTCGTACTGCTTCGCAGCAGGAAAATCGAGTCTGCTAGGGTGTGCAATGTTGTGAATCGATAGATCGCGTAGGAAAGATTCAAATGACGAATGCGCTTTTTGTTATCCAACTAAGGATTTTTTTCGTATTGACTTACCAGCTAAATAAAACGAATGAATCTGATGCTCAAAATTCTCTCTACATTTTCATATGTTCAAGGTGCTCAGGTCAAGGCGGTTTGGTTTTAGACTTATACCCAGGATTACATCGCTATAAAGTAATCTTTTCAGGAAAAAAACACATTTTTAAATTTTCCCATAGCGTATTTATTTGAAAATGTATAATGGAAATAAAAAGCCTCAGAACTAAAACAATAGAGCAGATTTTTTTCTACTTAGAATCACAAAACTTAGAAATCTTTGTTGAAGGGAGAAAAATCTTCAGATTTAAAAACAAAGTTTTCCACCATGACGCGCGACTCCTGTGACTGAAAATTTTTTTTTGAATGCTTTAGTGCTATGAAATAACGTTCTTAAGATGAGCGCATTTTTAAATTTTCATATTTTAGTCTTCCCAGAAAACCGCTGCTGCTCTCTTGAATAAGCCTTCGTTCAACAACAAAGGTCCCTTCAAAACATTCTGCTTGATAATGCTAATGCAAATGATACGGCTTGTCTCAGTTAATATTGGTGACATAAATGGTGGTATAAAAGCGATAGTGATGGAAATTTTATTGAATTCTGAAATTGAAAAAAAGTAGAAAAAAAACTACCTTCATTGTGTGATGGAGTGGTACTAAGGATTGTTTTGTCCAAACTATCACTCTGAAACATATCATCCTTTCAAATGTCGACTTTTTAGTAATAAAACACAACAGACCTTTATTTTGAGTAAAGCGATCCTAAACCAGACGTTTCATCGCACGTCAACTCTTTTCACTGCAGTGGATTATAGAATTTACCTAAAAGCAAATCCCACCCTTGATCCATCCTCTTTTGAACGGTGTGGCTCGTATCTTCATTAGACTCCGCGCATTCTTGAGTGATGTCGAAATAGAAGTAGCGAGCGCGTGTCAGACTACCGCTTAAATAATAACTATTGAAACTCTTGGTCATACAGGATATATTGATTTTAACGATCTTTCTGTGATGTGAAGTCCAGAAACAGTCGAAACTAATGTGACGAATGAGTGGTAAGTATACAAGGCTATGACGAAATTAAGGAAAACCTAGATAAAGCTCCATAGATCTACCTCATGACCGGATTCATATCAGGTTATTGCGAAATTAGTTGGCGAGTTTACAAGTAGGAACAGCAGGTCAAAATCTGAACAAAAACGATGTCGAGCTCCCCGAGACGCATGTATAAATCCAGGAAATGAATTCGTGTTTATGCTGGGTTAAATTAGCATATATCTTTTTTATGAGTCAAATTGGCTAAAAGTCTCCAATACAGTAGTTATGATCCACTTTGAGGGAAGGTTGAAGAGGAAAAGTAGGGCTTAAAAGTCGTCTCCAACAAATAATCATAATGTCTGCTCTATAAGGGAAAACTGCCAGTGAATATAATCATCCTCTATGCTGAAAACTCTCAAACAACGTTAGTAATGAAATTTGCGCACATCAAAATATGCAGCCTCATCCTCTATATCAGGAAAGAAATCCTAAAACGGTATTACTGGAAAGAACTAATGGAAAAGCTGCTGAAATCTTCAAGTTATTCTGGGAACTATGAATTTTATAAAAGCGAGTGATGAATTCCATCATAATGTACGTATACTTGCATACAAGTCCTCATTAGAGCACTATCTAATAGACACAGAAAGATAAGGTGCGAAACCTCGGCATGGATAAAACAGAGAGACACCTTTCATTGTATGCCCTCTATAACATCGGCGATGAGCTGATTCTCGGAGGTAATTTAGTCGATCGTGATGAGCAAATTGTTCTCGAAGCATGTTCTAGTAAGAAAAAAAGTTGTAGGAGCAGAAGTTAACTCCAAATTGGGGTTGACTATGGATGAATTATCAGCCACGGCTAACAATCCAACTTGGAAGCTTTAATTTGAAACGATTGAAGCAATATGACTTTGACCTTAACATGATCAATGAACTCACTTCACAGTTGCATAAGAAGGAAGCGGGCAGCTTGTATAACGAGTAAGAACATCGATAATATATTAAATGATGAGACGAACAGTGGACCCCGTGCCCAGCTTTTTATCGCGCACCGGGCAAATGAGATAGTGGTCCAAAGATCTGACTTACGCCAGTCAGTGATCAACCATCGAAGACCTTGTTGTACACGCGAAACAATCGTGGATAAGATGGATCGACACAGAATGATTCTCGACGACATCCGAAAAGCGGAAACCGTTCGACAAGAATCCACGTGATGTCAAATAAAAAGCACGAAATGACCGTTTTGATGGTCTGTTATATTCACGAGTAATCTAGAAAATTATACGATAATCATTTTCCATACCGAGAGGAAGCCACTAATCTACTCTTCCATGCGAGAAGAAGGATTCGAGTTCTATAATCGCCGCTATATTACTTGAAGATCGATGGGATGAATGTAGTGGTCGGTAATAACATTAACACACATGAAATAAATATCACTGTAAGAATGGATGAATACTTACCTTGCCTCTTGGTGCAGGATTTGTCACTGGTTTGTTAACTCCATTCAACAGCGCTTCAAGACTCCGCGAATATTAGGAGCTCGGAACATTCTATCGTCGTTTAGAACTTTCCGTGATTTATCGCCCATTCTTGTGCTGTCAACTTGTCTGAAATGAAGTAGTATTACCGCAAACTGGTTTTTATAGAGTACTGCTGCCAATGATGCTGATTATTCGATGTTCAATTGTTTTGCAACATTCAACAGCAACAACGATATGAAATGGGAAATCGAATTTTTCAAGAGAAACCGGTGGTTCCATATGTCCATTACCTTCTGCTTTTTTTTTATTCACAAAAGTAAAAGGATGGAGTTCAGGTAAAGATCCGAAGAGTGAACGCGGAAGAAAATCTGCATAGCCCTATGTGAGGCCATAAGTTTGTCATATGCAAAACAGATTGTAATTGTTATCGTTGTAGATTACCAAAGAATTGATAAGCAAGTCCTCTCCTAAGCATCTATTTTCGGCAATGAGTGTTGTCACCTATGAACTGATTGTTCGTCAGTAACAGAGTGCTCTCCAACAGACAGATCATATTGGAGCAATCGGTACTGAATAAGCTTGCGCATAGCAAAGTAATACGATTAACTTGGATAAGATAAACTAAGGGAAACGAAGACGTCGAAATGTTCGCCGACTATATATATTTCATTACGATCTTGCGTTAATTTGACAGTGAAATCTTGATTTGGAAATTGTTCTCGAATATCTACTAATTAGCTTCATCATAACTTTCACAATACGACACTTTAGTTAACTCAGTTGTTATTTAGTGAGAGAAATCAATCCACTTATAAAGTTAATTACCTCATGATCAATGACGTGCAATGATTTGCTGGGGAAAGGTTGGATGCCTTCCTCCAACAAAGAATAAGGCCAGCGGCAAAAGAAGTCAGTGGCGTTACCTTTGAGCTGGTTGTGACCTTTACCTATTTTTCCTCCTGCAGATGATGCTTTAGTGCGCGGAATAAATGATAGTGTGCTGCAGCAGTATCAAGGCTAAACGGTGGATGTCGTGCGATGGTAGAACATTCTCCGGCGAACAACAACGAATGCTGCAGGAAACACTCCATCATAGCTGTTTTTGAGATCGCAAGAAGTGCTTAACTAGTGGTCTTTGACTTTGATGAAGGAGAAGAATTTTCAATTGAGCAATGGTGCACCTGCCGAAGCACTATCGTTTACTACCTAAATGAAATGGTTTAGCGCAAAGTGACGGCTTTATGAACGCCTTATGCATCGACCGACCATCTAATATGGCACAGTCGACTCCCCACATTTCGAAGAACGGGGCTGAATCACGATACCGCATTCACTGTGTAGCTCTGATACGCAATCGGCGTATCATCTCTTCGTCGTTTTAGATCAGCTTCTGCTGATAAAGAATGTGAAGATCATGAACAGGTCAAAAGTCACTTTACCGACTTTTTTAGTGGTCAGCGTGCTCTTTCTGAGAAGATGGCATTTAATCACTGCCATCAAACGGTAGAATATCAGTGATTATGGAGACGATAACATTGCCAAGTGATTGATATTTTTAGAAAAAAACAAGAGCTGAATAAACGATATGTCGAAATTTGGAAGAAGTTGTAGGAACTTAATATAAACTTGGTGTTTGCTCGCCATATCTTTTCGTCAATTCGGTTGAAGTTTTTTTGTAGTACACCAGTTATCAATGTGGAACCGACTACGAATGAAGAAAACTGGCTAACACCTATCGGCCAATGAGCTCTACGTGGACCTTTTATCTGGAAATACCACTTCAAAAATGCCAACTATTGTCGGTTGTTGGTATCCACTTTTCCACAAGACTTTATAGATTCGTTTTTGGTATTTTTGTCGTTACTCAACTGAGCAGAGTGCCAAAAAATTCTTGTACTGTTCTTAGGAGAAGCTCCACGACTCAAGAGTACCACTAGAACCAAGGGCATTGAAAAGTCTAATTTGATAGCACAGAGTGATTTACAAAAGCGAACAAAATAAATTGCCAAAAGAATTGTTGGTGTTAATCGTACCATATATGCATATTATGGACTCTTCGTCTTCTCTTGAATCTGAAACGCGCATGTACTTGTGTGCAATGTGTAGCCATTTTATTTGGATTTTTCAAAATCTTTTCTTTCCGTCCCACAAAGTGGTATTTATAAGTTAGACGGCGAGAAATTTATGAACCGATCTCATTTGCTGGAAAGAAAGTGTCCATAAGAGTTAGTAATTGTTCGAAAACTCAAATCTCTGATCATAGTTCTCTCACAAAGAAAAGAATCTTAAACAACAGTAATTGAAACTTTGTAACCTTTCCTTCGCTACAAATCATTTGCTGCAAGCAATTTTCAATTCGTTGATAACAAAGCTTTTGCTGCCTTTTCAAATACATTTGCTCGATCGCTCAAATAGCGAAGATTTGAATATTGTGCTTGCAAAACCTAGAATGGGCCCTTTGAAGTATTGTGACAACGCGTAAGAAGTTGAGCTTCGCAATCGTCTCACTGCACTGTAGCATAGAAAATAATATTTTACTTGCCGGCTGATGCGAGTGCTGGCCTTCGATTGATTTCGTGATCGATAGGCCATAGAGACACGATTCACATCCAGCTCGAATTGTTTGTTATTTAATTTGAGATTTATTCTCCGCTTCAACGAAAGCTCCAAAAAAGCGTATGACGCGATACTACAAGATTTCCTCTACACGTTCATATGTTTTTTTGTACTTTCAGCACAGTATCGAAAAACGCGGGGCGGTTGTGAAAAATATTTTGAATGCTACAGCTCCCTGGAAAGGTTTTCTCTGGGAACGAACAGGTATCGCAGCAGACAAGACTTACACTTTTATGAGTAGTTTTTATCCAGCAGAAAGGGTCTTTTCTTCGTTTGTACCCATGTAACAGAGAAGAACTGAAAGTTAGAGTTTGGATGTTTGGAGAGAGTAGGCAAAACTAGGTTCCAAGCTTAGCATTGGTTTTATGGCACAGCTGCTTTTTTAAATAATTACGTTTACGTCTAAAACGTTTTATTGAATCCTACTCATTGCTTGCAACTAGAAAATAAGAATTCCTTTTCTTTCTCCTTATTCAAATGTCTATAAAGTTGATTTAGCGAAGTTTTTCAAAAGTATGATGAACAGAAGATGTCCTCTATGTGATGTGGATGTTACTAATGAAACGTGACCCAGGGAATGAGAAAGATAAAGTAATGTTTTGGTTAGTTATTTATTTACATTAGCTGCCAGCAAAGGCGCGCTGTGGTCTAGTGGTTGTCATGCTCGTCGCGGCGCGTGGAGCCAAGCTTCACTTTCCCTTCTCTCTCCTTCTCTCTCTCCCTCTCTCTCTCTCTCCCGCAGTTAACAACAACGACTCATGAAACGTCACGGTAAGACTACACTCTAGATTGCAAGGAGATTTGCTCAACCAATATTCTACGTCGTTCAAGAAGAAGACGAAAAACGATTTGGATGCTAGAACCACTGAGATACGTGCCAGTGAAAAAAGTGAGCAAAAAACATTGTTATAACGGCTGAAATAAATTGCTAAAGCGCTAAAGCTACCGTCAAAATATTGGAGGTACCCTAGAAAGTCGCCTTTAATCTGGGCGGAATTCTTTTTCTTCGTATTTCTTCAGAGACTTAATATTCTTCAGAAAATAGCTGGTAGTCGCGATAAATACCCTGTGTAGTGGTGCTCGAAATTTTTGTGATATAGCTCAAATTTGCCAGCGAGCTTACTTTTTATATCATTAGTTTAAAAGTGTTGTGAGAAAGAGTTGAAATCAAAATGATTTGTTTTATCTCATTGAATTGTAATACTATATGTCAACATGTTTCCCAAATTCACCTTTCGGTAATTTTTTGAGCATTTTCTGAGGGTAATGATGATCAGATGTTAGTACAACTAGTAATGTTGAGTAATATGCAAAATTGAATCTTACGAGAGCTGAACCCTGTCTCATGCTTACTGAAAGTGTGTGGTAACCATTTCCTTGGATATATAGTTATAATATCCGTCGTCAATTTATTACTAATATCATTGACACCTTTAGAAGTTAGAGGGAAAGATAGTGCAACAACGGACTCGCTGATGTACTTGTCAGCCGCCCCTGTCGGTGTAAAGGTGAAACTCATATTATACCCCTATTCGAGAGTCAAAGAGTGTTTCATGATGCTCAACATTATTGAGCTTGTAGCTTTAACATCATAGCGCTGCTATAAAATGCTTTGAAAGAGAAATAATTCTCTTTGAATGTTATTGTAGTCAAGAAGAATTGTTTGCTAAGAAGTTCTTTATGGAGTTGTAGGGAAACAAAGCTGATTTAAAGAGCATTAGATTGCCGTTTCAAAGAAGTCCATAAAGTGGTTTGGTGTTTTTGACAAACGGATTCTTGTCGGACGAAAGATTACACAGTTGTTATTCAGGAATGTGTCAGTCGCGAGTACGTGGGTTCTCCTACTCCATGTACCGTATGATATGTTTGTTCGCATTATAAATGTTCAACGACGTTCCTTTGTATTGCACTTTTACAAGATTTTTTGTTTCAAGCTCAAAGTAACTTTTGCATGGCAACGATTGATATCTGCCATGCTGCCATGATAGCCTTTCAGAAATTTTCTCTACCTCTCTATAAGTTTGAAACTCGCTGTTTATCATTATTTTGCTAGCTACAACTATTTTTTTTCGAAACGATCTTATCACTTTTTGACTATTTTTGAGTGTGAGAAGAATTTGTTAATAGAGAAGAGTCAAAAGTGTATTACGATTACCGTTTCTGCATTTGACGAATTTTTCAGTATGATTAATTACTGACATAAATCACAATCTTTGTTTTGCTTTCTTTTACACTGCACTGAAGTCAGCTAGAGATATATCAAAGAAGGCGATAAGTGCAAAACTTCAGCAATTATATCATTTTCTCACAATGCTGCAAATTTTTATGACACTCATCGGTAAGTTTATAGATTTTCACATTCTATTTCCTGTTGATATAAAATTCTATAAAACATAAGCTCGCGCCAGTAAATTTTTATATCTTCTTTTCACCAAACTTGATCAATATTTCAGATTGTGGTGAATTAATATGAGAAATAAGAAAAACAGCGACAAAGAAGTGTCAAAATCACTGAGCACTCTTCATCATATAGAAACTCCACAAGTGCAAAATTGTTCTTGCATTTAGAACCGTTATAAGGATCACTCCACTACTTGAAAAGTTGGTTCGTTTTCCCAAGGCATATGACATGTTTTAAGCGATAGGTCTAGTGCTGTACAGGCGCGTGTTCCACCTTTTGGGACTCATCAGTAGCACCCTCTCTCGGTTCAGTCGATCCTCTAAGGCTGAATAATCCTCTATAGAGGAATCAGCGCTAAGTAATAAAGCACTTTAAGTGAAATGATAGAACTACCTGATGTTGTGGTGACCGGCAGTCAAGCTTCTGCCTTTTATAAGTCATACGTCTACTTTCGGCCGCTTTTTTCGGTTGAATCGAGAAAGGTGCTACTGATGGGCCAAACCGAGGAAGGCTGCTGCTGATGAGTCCCGATAGGACGAGACAGGCGCCCGAAGGCACTAGACCTAACGACTCAAAACATGATATATCCTTATCAGATTATATCGTTTTGAGCGGGTCTATGAAAAAGCTGTCGAAAGTGATGGCTCATCTCAGGGCAGTTTGAAAATATCCCGAATGAGGTACGAGATTGCCTGTGCCGCTATAATGAGACCGCCGATAACACACATGATCCATTCACTTGGATACAATTTGCTACCATTGTAGTGGATCTCACATATTAATGTCTTGCCGGCTTGAAATTATCGATGAAATTTAGTTATAATTTGACCATACCATTCGCCTTATAAAAAAACTTATTATAGAAGATTTTGCCATTCGGGCTTAGTAATGTGGCATAATTTTGATTTTGTGCATGAGCACATCTAACAGCAATATAATAGCTCTTTGCGGATCTCCGTTTGCGTTTTGTTAGGTGATTATGCATACAAAGAACCCAACCTTAATTCTTCCATTTGAAAAGCTTGTCAGACTGCTAAACATATCAACTTTCATACTGAGTGGAGACCTGGAGCTGATTGTACTGCAACAATTCCAAAATAACCCAGACCTCAACGTGTGCAATAGTATTCGTAAATCTTGTAAATAATGGCCACTGGTAGTAATGAATTTCATGAGAGAAAATTTAATCTCAGTTGGAGTCCTCTAGACTTAATTAATTCAGGTTGTTATAACTGAATTTATACCCTAAAATTTATTATACTTTTTCTTATAATAGAGCTACTGGAATTTCCACATCCTCTGGGAAAAATTTACACCTATCAGAGGTGGATTATTGATCACAACCTTTGTTTTAGCCCTCTACTCCTATGTTTGAGCAATGTGTCATTGGTAATCCATAGATTTTTGGAATCGCTCTCGGATATAATAACTTTCGAGTTTGGAATAACAAAGGGCATTAATATTCCAGATAATCATTTTTTGAGCCATGCATGTGGTCTGTTGTATAAGAGCTGACTTATAGAGCCCAATACACGTGTATTTGAAAGGGCTGTTAATTGACGTTTTGGGCATAAGTTATCACATTAGATAACAACCATATCAAAGATCTTTCACTCTGTATTTGAGAAAAAAAAATAATTTGTTTTTGTCAGACTAAGATACTTTTCCGTTATTGGCGTTCTGTTTCAACACCTCAACAGAAATGTATTTTTTGGCTGTTTCTGAAACTCTAATAATTGTTCGGTAGCTTAAATCAAAAAAAATATATATATATAATGGCGTATTTCATTTTCAAAATGGTGTTATCATTGCACCATAAACTGAAATAAAGTTATGTTTCTCACGTAAACCTTTCTCGCTGGCCAAAGCTTTTCCTTCAGAATCTTAGTGACCATTCGATAGCTAACACCACGCTGATCCCAGTGATATAATTTGCTTTTCAGAGGATTTCTTAGCGCGCTGTAGCAAGTTAAAAAAAAGATTGGACTTCGCAAATTTGATACTGCAAAAAGCACGGTGGCGTAGCGATCATGTTGCGAAATTCCTATCCACATACTGGCAAAGCACGACGGTTTAATGCAGATGTTGAGCTGCGCAAAATTTGATATTCTTTTGACTGCTAAGGCGAAATAAAAATTTTTTTCAAAACAAACGCATCGTTGAAACAGACGAGATTCAAGCCTTCAAATAACTGCTAAAAATCTAGAGGAAAAGCTTCAATTGGAGAGAAATATTCAAATGAGAAACATAAATTCTTGCTGTCACAGCGTAAGATTAAGGCTACATTGAAAGTGAGATAGCTCATTGAAATCATTGAGATTTAAGCTAATAGATTTTTAGTTAAAAATTGAAAAACAAAGCAAGAGGCATGTTTTTCTGAGAGGATCGGAAAAAGGCGCGGATGACGAAAATGATCAAAATTTGTGAACTCAATATTCTTTAGATGTTGCAGCGCACAAAGAAGTCCGTTTCAAGAACCATAAACGCTGCTGGGATTTTGAGATTTGATCTGTCGATGTATTGTTCAAAATGTAAAGAAATGACTTTGTTCTGCAAGGATTGTTTGGCAGAGAAACAAATTTTTTTTCCTGCTGTTCAGCATGATAATGAGGCCATCTCAAAAATAAAATCCACTATTCGAATTTTTTTGGCTTAAGCTGCCGAACAAATATTAAAACTTCAACAAGTCGGCAAACTACATTGTTCGTTCCTGTGGAACATAAACGGGGCGCGGATAGCAGAAAAGCACCGAGATTGATTCACAAACTTTTACTATGTAATTGCCGTAAAAACGCGCTGTCAAGGTTAGACTGCAGGCTGTTAACACTAAAGGAAAAATCTTATCTTCCTAGTGTGAGTACTGCATATTGTGGAAGTCTGTTTTCTAGACAAGCCTGGCACTAAGATAATAATCTCTCAAGTTATTAAATAACGACGGATCCACATGAAAAAATATTTAAAAACGCTCATTTAAAAAGAAATTGGAAATGATTTCCTTTCTGCAAGGATGTGCTTATCTCATTAAAATTTAGTGAATTCTTTGATATGTGGCCAATTTTTAGGCTAGAATATCTTTGTAGAAGTTTCTTCATAATATCCTATCTATTTCAAAAGCTAAAGTGAATATAACGGTGCTTTTCTGTTAGACGGCGAAAAATGAGTATTCGACGTCATTTGGTGTACAAGATTTCTCATAGAAGCATTAGCAATCATTCGAAAGCATATATTTGTTTCCAAAGAGCACGTGGCTGGCTTTCAAGATATCGTTGGATAAAGCCGTCGTAAGATCTAAAATAGGATTGCGTTCCCCACAATCTCGTCTTTCTTCTTCTTATCTCACTTATGTTTTGCTAGAGAAAACTCCTTCCTTACTCTTTTGATAGCACAAGCCTCGAAAAACTCTAAAATATGCTTACTTCTTCGAACAGCTCATTCGATAGCGCTCTAGGAGAAAGAAAATATTTGTGCTTCAAACCTTGGTGGTCAGAGCTCTTTCACTAAGCCAATAGAGTCGATAGCGTAACTTTCTGCGAGATAACAATTCAATGCAGTGTAGCAAGGAAAATAAGACTGTGCTTTATGAATTCGGCAGCTGTTTATCGGCAAATCTACGAAATGGGACGGCGGGCAACCGATCGATAGTCTGAAGTGGTAAACATGAAGAATGCAACTTGTTATTTTGATAGAACTTCTTCCTGCGTTTTGAAAGAAGTCAGATGAAACTACTGACTCAGGTACTACGGAATTTTCTCCATCGTCTTATGCATTTCATGCTTCCAGCGAATATTAAGCGTGATAAAGGTGAAAGGGTGCGGCGTGTGTGAAACATAATATTATTTTAGATTTTACAGCGTTCTAAGAAGGTATTTCAAATAACAGGAAACGTACGGTTCTAATCAGAAATATAAACTTTCAAATAACTACTAACACTCCTATGATGAATTCATATTCACCAAACGGGGTTGAATATCCAATGTCGCCGTATAAAAAAAAGGATTCCCTATAAGATATGTATGTCACTTGCCTTTACCAAGAAGCTATAAACAGTGGGCTGCTGGATGACAACTCAAGATGTGTAATATAATCATTCGCTCTAACGGTATTTTATAAAAATTCATATAAACTTCTTTAAAATTGATTTTGACTCTATAGTGCTGGAATCCCGACTACCATATAACCACCAAAAAGCTCTGCAAAGAACCATCCGCAGACCCCAGTCAGCTGCCACAGCGCAACAAAGAGGTTCACTAAAAAACTAGCAGATAATTGACATTGAGAATATTCAATCTTGCCATCAATTTTTGGAAGTTCAAGCAAAAATATTTGTACATGGAATATGGTCTGCAAACAGTCGCGTACCAGCTCAAAATGACTCTGTAACGAGCGGATTGATTATCCAAGCTGATCTATCCAATCAAATTTTAGTGAATCAACCCCGAAATGAAATCTTTAAGGGATAAAACATAAGCTGAGTCTCAACTTTGAAAGAAAACTGGACAGTAAACTAGGAAATCTTTAGAACTAAAAGCTCAGGAAACTCATAGTCCGGTAGTCATTCAATTCAAGATCCGTTCTGGATTCGTGTATACCCACATTTGTCATAAAGATAGGCTTGACCAAAAAAATGTTATCGTAAATGTTTACAATGGTGAACAAGTATTAAAGAGTGCTTCTGAAAAAGTTCCCTGCTTTTTAGTTGATATAAAAGAGTGGTTCTGAGAATGTTCTATGTGTTCTTAGTTAATTAATTCAGACGATTCTCTGCACTCTCTTCATGTTCTAGTTTCCCAAGACAATGTCAATGCTGCCATGTGCAGGTGATTGTAGCTCGCCACCACTAAACCACAATCCTAGTCCGCTCAATTGCTTTCCATAGGTATCCTCCACCATTTTTATCCCAAAAATTCACTCGTAGATTTCGTTGATTTTTCAGAATTACTAATAGTTCACGTATGAAAAAGTAAGTTTAATAATTCCTTGTTATCAAAATAATGTAAGAAAAGGCACAGGTTTTTCTGAAAGAACTATCAAGTACTGCACAAATCTTGGTTGCACTGTTGTTACTCGGTATTCTCTGTTCACGAAGATGCTCCTTCAGAGGAGGTCGACTAAAGAAACTATGAATCGATTTGACCTGACAAAGCTCCAGGGAAAGAAGAATCTTCTAAACTCCTATCAATACATATTCTATTAACCCTATTCTCACGAGAACACCACGAAGACATCATCCGTGAGTGATTATAGAATGTGCCCTCACTCAAAATTCTACCCTACTCTTCAGTATCAATGAGAGGGCCTCAAGAAAATGTGAGAATGTGGTGCGAGACAACATTTAAACTCTATGAACTGTGCATATGAGACAATTGAAGCTTAATTTTAAAATAGATATATCTATGGCCATTGGACGAGTATTTAGTATAAGAAGATAATTTTGACTTCATAAGATAAGGTACAAGAAAGTGCAACATGAGCTGATATGTTCATTTTCAGAGATGTCGTTTTCTTACTGAAAAATACGGACTGATGGCACATAAGGACGTTTTCCTCACTCTAAATATACATGAGTATCTCTCCTGTAATATGCTAATATTTCGTGGGCGTGAAATGTTCCGATCATTCAAATTTCACCATACAACTGCAGCAAAGAAAATAAGTCCAAACAACGGGTAGACTACCCCAGAAGCGAGGTGTATTGCTCTCCTTGTCGATACTGCGCACTATGATGGCTCTTTCAAAAAGGAACCCAACTAATATAATCGTCACTTCTTCAGCTTTCGAATCACGACCATCAGCGCAGTGGAAGAGTGGAAAGTACTACTTCTGATTGTAAGAACTTCAAATTTAACGCACTGAGGCAACATTGTTGACTGGTGCTAATGTGTGGGCAAAGCATCAAGTCTTCTCATACGTCTTTACACTGGAGCAATGAGCACTATATTCATCAACTGAAGTAATTAAAATTGCTCAGTAGCACTATACAAAGTATGCACTACCAGTCTGAACACATTTCTGTCATCTCTAAGGCAATAAATAAACATCTCTTAGTGCCGAACTTTTCGAGCTTTTTTGCTTCAAAATTTACCTATACTTGCAGCATCATGACCCCTCAACGAATTCTTTACCGCAATTTCCTGTTTTACGAGTAGGAATAGGGACGCGATGCACAGAGCGCATTTGAGAACATCAACAGTGCAAAGACTCTAGGATTTGTGTGCAGGCGAACAGCGCTTCGCCTCCCTAGTGAGTTTCTGCCGGTAACACCTACGTAAATGATCAGCCGCGCTCCGAACGTTCACGCAAAGTTGATTAAGCGATAGTCATCGAAGAAACTGAAGGGGACCATGAGAAATGGCAGAAATGTGTACATGCTGATGGCGCCTACAATGAATTGTGCTGTTTAACAGTTATAATTAGTTCTGGTTAATTAATATGGTGTTCACTGCTTCAGTGCCAATACTTATTGGAAGTTTTAATTTCCATTTGGCTGATGTTAACTGTATAATTCGTTGAATGATGAATGTTTTGGGCAGAAAACAAACAAAATTAGCGAGAAATTTTTAGAATTTAAGCAGAAAAAATACACTCTGTTTGGAGAGATACACCACAAAATAATGAGTGAGGACTCACTGAAGGCTTATCCCACCAGCATATTGTAACCCCCTCTAGATAAGTTACCTCTTAAAGCCATATATGACCGAAAATGCATTATTAGAGTACACTTATATGATTAGCGTTGGAGCAGATTGAGAATAGAGTTGAGAATGCGTTGTTATCACAACAACGTTGCCTTCGCATTGAACAGTAGGATTTTAACAATGAATGGGGCCCTCTTTTCACCAGAAGTACGTTTCTGGAACTTACCTTGATAAAAATCTACCTTCTCCCAGCAATAAGTTTTCTTAGAATCGAAATTTCACTAGATAGCTAAAAATGAAACCCGTTGTAAAGTTCAAATAGGGTGTAATTGCATTAGCAGCAAAGCGATATTTTTTTTTTGCGTTAGCACAGCTTACCATCAGACATTCTCCATGAAGTAAATTTTTCATGGAAAGTAACATCCTTAAAAGCTATCGAATGACTACCAAGACATAGATGATATAAGAAACAAATGTGGAAAAAACGAATGGAAAGGAGCTTCTTCTACAGAGATGTGATTTCCCTATGGAATCATGAGGATATTCCGACGCTTGGTCGTTTTTTTTCTAAAAACTCGTTTATAAAGGTTTCTCACGTATCATTTTATTTTTTCGTAGCCATAAAGTGCCTCTAACATATAAATACTCTCATAAGTACCAATAAATTCGTACATAAACCACGCGACATACTAACTACTTCGGACACGAAACCTAATATGTCTTTCGGTCCTACAACACTATGTGCGGACGTTTTTCGGAGCCACTTTTAAGACCAGAATGTTCAAACTTTGAGTTATCGAGTAAATAGCAAAAGTTTAGCAAAAGCCATCCACAGGCCCTAGCCCAGGAGAGAAACAAACTAAGTAGAAAGACAATTTTATTCTTTTTGCTTCAATACATAAGAAACTTCTTTTCTGCTAATCGACGGCAAATGAATAGTCTGCCCTATTTGCCGAGCAAGAATGTTTCAAAAGAATGTTAGTAATCATTCGAATGCTTAAATCTCTGGCAACAGGGCCACGTAGCCGTATTTTCAATACAACCTTTAGTGACGCTGTAAAATCCAAAATAAACTCATGTTACACAACCGCCGCGCGCCTTCGTTTTTGTTGAGCGTATAATTCACTGGAAGCACGAAAAGCATATGCAAGTGTAAAAAAACTTTTCAGTATCTGTATCAATCGTTTCGCCAAATGTTTCAACGAGGAAAAAACTTCAAATTGACTAATAAGTTGATTCTATATATCTAACGCTTCAGAACATCGATCAATCGTCGCCTCCCACTCCTCCCCCCCCCCCCCCCCCCCCGACTCGTGGATCAATCTGATAACAAGCTTGTTGAATATCTTACACTTTATCTTATTTTCTCTGATAGACTGCAGTGAAACATTTTTTCCCAAAAAAAAAGCAGAAACTATTGGAATTTGCGCCAACTTCTGATCGCTAATAGTCTAAGGAAGAGTTATATCCGACAAGGTTTCATAGCACAAATCTTTTCTTTTTCCTGCAGTAAACACCTGTTTGACTGTTTCGACACTTGTGCTGTCAAAATAGTACAGCAGTATGAAAGAGGAATGTTCTTCAGGAAAATATAAGTGAGACAAGGGAGAAACGCGAGGTCGAGTGAAAGATAACTTTATTTTAGACTTTACAGTGTTATAAAAGGTTGTTTAAAAACCGACTACGCGGCTTTAGATAGAGACTTGAGTTTGTGAACGATTACTTGCACATGTATGAAAAATTTTCGCCCAGCGAATGAGGTCGGATCTTCATTTGTGGCCATCTAGGAGAAAAATACCCATAAAAAGAGCTTTTTTAAAAAGCAAGTACATTAGTGGAATCGTGGAGAATTAATTATTGGAATGATTGTTGAAAGTTTGAGAAATTTTCTACCAGACGGGTAACATTCTCGAGCAACTGTGCACCGGAGCAAATACACGCCGTCCTAAACGGTTTATGTGATGGAATGTCACAAAATGACCTCAAAAAGGGATTCAGTATAGAGTACGCCGATGTATCAAAACTCCCCATGTTTCAAAAAAAAAAAACCCACTGCTTCAAAAACGAAAATATCTTTCTTGTGGTATTCCCTCTTTTTTCCTGGTAAAGTATTTGCAGTTCCTTGACAGTTTGACAAACGCCAGTTTTCTTACTGAATCCAAGCTCTCGGCGATAATCAATCCCCAAAGGATGCGCCATGCATTTGTCTTCAATTTTTAACTTCGTCTGACGTACCGGAATGCATATCTGGCCTTTACAGTGACTCGCTGTAGCCTCCCACTGAACCGAGTCATGCTGCTTACCTCCCATATAGGTCTGAAACCTGTCTGGTAGCAATTTACCGACTTTGGAGGGATGGATGGTTTGGCAAGCTATGAGCGCGAGATCGAACCATTTACCTTGTGTGTGTCGCATACAAGGAAGATGGTTCGATTGCGCGCCCATGACTCAGCAAGCAATCCATCCGACCAACGTCAATATAATTGGTATCAGACATGTCTGGGAGGATAAGCATCATGAAGTGGATTCTGTGGTAGGCTACCACGAATTACTGTGAGGGTCAAACGTTGGCACATCCCTCACGGAGGAGGGAGGGCACTGATAGGCCTTCCGAAGCTGCCTATATGTAGTCTCATAGAAGTTATTCGTAAAAGTAAGACTGTACGAGGTAAAGGAAATCATTCGGAGAACATAGCGGACTAAGAGGAGTAAGTGTGTCACGTGAAATGTCAATGACGACAGCAATAACAAGGGTTTGTTGTTGAGATTGATTGTAAAATTCTTGAGCAAATTTGATGAAATCGCATTGCATGGCAATTTGCAAGATCGTCTTTACCAAGCAAGCCTTGAATCATAATTGTTTACACGTAATATTGCCATTTTCTTTGAGTTACAGGCTGTGACTGCTTGCCAAAAAATGGTTGTACATAACCAGAGCGTACTCTCCTCTGTCTTTTTGCTCACTTCAGTTTTCTCAGAGTCTCAATCCGCAACTGTCACGGCGGCGTATCGTAATGTGGGAATGAAGGCGATTGGGGAACGCAGACTCAGACTGCACGATATTCTGCCACATAGAGGCAGACACGGCCTTCTTGAACCGCCGCGCAGGCAACGGTGCGGCGCCGCCTGCCTATCAACGCTCGTCTGCAAAGCAATAATCCTATTTATAGTGAAAATGACGCCCAACTGCCTTACAATATTCTACTTTTTGATGCGAAGTTACATCGATGAGTTGGAAACGTATTTTGAACGAGTGTTTTATTAAGACCACGCTCAAATTTTCATACATCTCATAAATATTACTTCAGCCAACATGTCATGTGGTCTGGTAATCGGTTCTAAGACAGCCCAATACACGTGTTTCGACCTTACAGTCTCGTCAATAGGGCAGAACCCGTGGCAAATAATAATTATGAGATACATTGAAATTTGAGCATGGTTTCAACAAGGCGCTCGAAATATAGGTATAGAATTACACGAATACCAATCAAGAAACAATCGAGTGCAAACACTGTATGTTTGGCGATATTCTCGCTTGACTTACAGTGTAAATAGTTTGCCGACGCCACCTCTTAGAGTGGAAGCTAGAGCACCCACAAGGATTGGTTAAAATACGACGACATCTACTCAATTGACGAGACTGTAAAGTCGATACACGTGTATCGCGCTGTACAGGAGCACATTACTAGACCACATTACATGTTGGCTCAAACAATAATTACGTCATGTATTTCCAAACTTGGATATTTCCTTCGGCACTACTGTAAAATCGGTACGCAAAAACATATTAAACAATATACGACTTTTTCCTAAATCATAGATGGACATATGAAAAAACTTTTTTTGGAGTTTTGGATAAAAATTTGGAGGAAATATTAGCGTATATTCAGAGTAGCCTCGGTAGCCTCAATATAGATTGTTTCTTAAATTTGAAAACTAATGTATCGCTCGTCCAAGTAGAGCATAGAAAGTCACTACTAAAAAAACAAAAGATCAAAGTTTATTTAATAACTTCATAGAGGCTTCAACTTTTAAAATACAGTGAAACCGCAAAACTGTAGGGTCTTTTTTTTGAAATGATATAGCATTGTAATATAAGGTATGATTTTTTATGATCAGTATTTCCTATCATTATGGCATGTTTGAACTAAAGACAACCTTTTCTGCTCTCTTCTACCATATTATTCCATTCACTGACGATCATAAATCCTAAAGTGACAATAAAAATATGGATTTCACAAAAAAACGATTCCATCATCGTGCTGTGAGCTCGCCTCGTGAAAAATTGATGTGTAGGTCAATGACTTCGTTTTTCTCCACTTATGAAAGTGGTGGAGAATAAAGCTTTGAGCGTTCAACAAGCCGTGAAAAATGTGCCATGCATTTGTTATTTTCAACTTTCCAATTTCATTCGAGGTGATTGAATGCATACTTGGCCTTTAAAAATCACTTGTGTTAGTCTCCCAGTTTCGAGTCAGTGTTGCTTATCCTCCCATAGAAGTCTGGGATAAGTCTGATCCTGAACGGATGTATAGCTTGGAGAGCCGCGAGCGCGAGATCGAGCCATAGACCTTGCGTGCGACGCACCGCACCACAACCACTGCACAAGATGAGCGCCTCCTTGAGATGAAGTGGGGAAATAGACGCCGCCAAATTACAAGAGAAACTTTCATGAAACGAATTTGAGATAAAAATCATCGTAGTGCAGTAAGAAATCTAAAATACTAAACAACTAAGGAATCAAAAAAATGAGTATTATGGATTCTTAAAGCAATTTGTCAAGTGCCAATTCGTTTTCCGGTAATTGACACACGGAGAACTAGTGTGTAGAAAGCGATTCAAAAAAAAAGCTTTTAAACTCTAAGAAGGCATCAAAATGGCTCTAGTAAATGAGAGAATCGCAAAAAAACTTCCTATCCTATTCAATTGCAAGTCAAACTTCTACTGAACTTCAGAGAAAGACTAAAGATCACAAGAATTCCCGGATAGACAAATTTGTGGCTGTAGAGAAGTGTTCAATAAAGTAATAATAAAAAAGAAAAGATAACTAACCTGACGACGAGGCTGACGATGGAAGTCGCCGCAGCGTCGACCGTCGTACAAAATCTACCGAATACTCCAGGTGCGATGGAATATGGGTTAGAGCAGATCGTCGCATTTGAGCGCAAATGCTGCATCCAATGAAAGAGCTCCGTTTGGCGTGAAACATGCGCGTCTGGAGCGGAAAGAATTTCCTTCTGCAGCAACTGCAAAAAGTGGGCTTTTGAAAATCGGCTGACTGTGGCTGTAACCTATAGTTTAAGCCTTGGAAAGGTTGCTAATCTTTCTATGAAAAGTTCCTGTCCAGCTAATGCAATCGGTTTGTCACTTGTCTCCTCATAGTGGACAAATGCCACGGGAGCTCTTCAAGGTGAAAATAAATTTCTGTGATCCACGACATTCAAGCTATCTAACGATCAGAGAAAGTTTGGGGAGAGTATTTCCAGACATATCAACGCGATAATGCTCATCTCGTGCAAAATATAATAATATTTCAAGTGCCACAGCATTACGGAGTGTGTCTTTTTGAAAAGCAAATACATTTTATGATTCCCCTGAATTTAAGCTCTTGAAAATAACTAATAGTTAGTAAGATATTTTTTGTCCAGCAAAAGAGACTCCAATTCTTTTAATAAAAAGAATATAAATGAAAAGCGATCTCATTTGCTCGAGATGAACTTTTCATAATAGTGATAGTAACCGTTCAAAAGCTAATACTTGAGGCTACCGCGCCACGCTGCAGGTTTTTCAAGACACACCTTTGTGACGCTGTAACATTCGAAATAAAATTATATTTCATATGACCATGTGTTTTTTACCTCTTATCTCACTTATATTTCGCTGGGCAATTCCGCCTCGCTCCGCCCCCGCAGCGGCCGGAGCTTTGTCGAATAGCCTGTAAGCACAGTTGCCAAAAATGTAAAACTAGATCGTATTTTTCCTGATAAATCATATTTTCAAAATATAATCATATTGCCAGAATCAGAAAACATTACCCTACCAGATGACTACTAATGAATCTCAGGAAAGAGCTTTGTCCGGCAAGGTTCCACGCACAGATCATGAACCGGAAGAGATCAAAAGATCAGGAGAGCTTCTTGAAAGGCAAGCAAGTATTTGAGTTCCCTGAAACCTGCACAATGATTTGAGTACTAGCACTATAAAAAAGGAGTTTTGTACAGCGAAATATGAGCGAGATAAGAGAAAAATCTACGTGACATAATGATACATGAACTATTTTGTAACGTCACAACATTATGAAGGGATGCTTTGAAAAATCGATGACTTGGGGCTCTATCCACAAGTC